>JAJJWM010000059.1:0-13523 GCA_021655865.1 Fusarium guadeloupense
TTATGAGCTCTTAGGAGATAACGTACACAATAAGCATACCGGTCAGATAAGCATACCGGTTAAAAATCCCTTAACCTTATATATCACTATCTAATCAATTGATTCTCAACGAAATAATATATCTCAATCTCATAAAGAGGCTCAAATTATTCTTATACTTCAGGCCTATTAGGCAGACCCAAAATTAAGTCTATAACGAGCTATAAAACTCTATGATGTTAACTTCTCAACCCTCCAAGCTCGACATAATGGCATCTCTTCACATTACGATTGGGTTCCAATGCAATGGAAACTGAGTGATCTAGAGGAATAGGTTATAGTTCAGTATATCTTTGACCTAGATTCATAAGGATTCCCTCCCCGGCATCATAATGTTAAAGAAATGGCAAATCAACTACTTACTGACCGCAATGCATCATCAGTTGGTAAGCACTAGGCTATTAATTTTATCAAGTGATAACCATAGCTTAAGATGTATTTCCAGAGGAGATATAACTATCATAGGGCCCAATATAAAGATCTAACTATTATTCACAATTGGTTTAGGCTTATGGAGAATATAATTATAAAATATAATATTTAATTAGATAATATCTAGAACTTTAATGAGACTGGCTTTATGATGGGTATGATTAAGTCTGGTATAGTTATTATAGGCGCAGAGAGACGTGGAAAGCCAAAATCAGTCTAGCCTGGAAATCAGGAATGGGTTATAGTGATCCAGGCGATCAATGGGAAAGGCTAGGCAGTCCAGCCGTTTATCGTAGTTGCATGCCAATATCATCTTACCAACTGGTACTAAGAATACAACCTCCCGGATGATTGAGCTATTACTATGACCCAAAATGGCTAGACGGATAATGAGACAGGCCTTAAGTGGCTAAAGCACTTTAACCGATGTATAGCTAACCGATCAGTTGGTTCCTATCGTCTTCTAATCCTCGATGGACATCAAAGCCACCACTCAACCGACTTTAAGATATATTATAAGGAGAATAATATTATTACGCTCTATATACCACTTTACTCATCTCATCTACGTCAGCCCCCCGATATTGGGTGCTCTGGGCCACTTAAGTAAGCCTATGGTCAAGAAATAAAGCATCTGATCAGAGGGTCTATAACTTACCTTTCTAAGACTGAGTTCTTTCCTGCCTTTTATGCCGCTTTTCAAGCTACCATAACCGAGAAGAATATAAAGAGGGGTTTTTAAGGGAGCCAGGCTTATTCCTTTTAACCCAGAAAGTGTGGCTTTAAAGCTTAATGTATAGCTATAGACTCTAAAGACAGTCCGTGAGGCTGAATCTCAATCCGAATACCTTGAAAGGCGAATCAGGAGGCATCAAAGCAGCTCCCTAGAGCCAATTTCAGAAGCACTTAAGTCTCGATCTAAAGGAACAAAGGCAGTGATGTATGAGATGGCTTTATCAAGGGCTGAAGTCCAAGACCTTCAATAGGCAAACGAGATACTAAGCCGACGCCAGGGGGGCAAAAAGGTCTAGACTATAAAAAAGAGAGGTAATAGCGGTAGAAGAAAGAAGGCAAATAATTGATCAAATGAATGTTGATATGCAGGCAGTGGCCGAATTATCGAGAAGTGGTGGTCAAGGAGTATTGATGCGACCGAGGGGAAGGCGCTATGGAAGATACGGTAAGACTGTACATAATGCAAGGACCTGTCATGTAGTTACAAAGACCTCTAGAGAAAGGGATAGTAATTAATTTCAATTAATCAGATAGTTTATTATGTTTCAATTGCGATTTGAATATTATAGGTTAAGATTTTTATTTCACTCGCTTACCTATTTCAATTGCTATGCATATACATTACTCGATAATAGGAGGCACTAGGTTGATTACCCCCTCTCATCTTGATCTTTAGCTAAGAACCCCAGAGGAGCCAAAGATCGGTTTTGAAGGACAAGTGCCCTCCCAGCCACTGCAACAAAGTTCCCATCCCTGTCCAGCAGCAGTTCAACGCTTGGCGGATTGTGCACATAACCAGGCCTTGGCTTCTTGCCACCCCACTCTAACGTAGTATACATTACACTTGCTAAGAAGGTGTTGGACCAGTATGCATCGGCAAAGAAAGACAGCAAAAGCCATGTGACGCCTGCGAGAACTGCCGCGAGGATGCTTAGAAGAAGCTGTAAGCCAGACATGGCAACAATCAACTTCTCAACGCTGATTGTGACCAGGGCTGGGTCAACGCTGACTATGTAGGCTCTTGCGACGAGCAGCCTTTCCATCGTGGCCGACATGTTCGCAGTCCAGGATAATACATCATCATCAAGGGACTCTAAGCTGACGTTGGAGCGGCCATTGCCAAGCCCGTATGCTATCAGAATAGCAGCAGTATCGACCTGACCAAAGAACTTATTGCTATTATTGTCGATTTTAGATGCGGCACAATCAGTCTGGGTGACCTTTCCGCCAAATGCCTCATTCTGAAATGATCCTTGATCGCATTCCTCCAATGGTGACGGTAGATTGTGAATAGTTTCGGATCTTATCAGCGTGATGTTGGTTGAAGTGATGCTAATGAGGGAGAATATGTCTTTCCCGCTGTTCGGGTTTGCGGCAGTCAGGTAACCCCAGCTAGACTGAAGCACTGTGAGGTTAGAATTATCGGCCGAGTTGGCTCCGAATTGGTAGCTGAGGTTTTCATCCTGCGCTCTCATCATGCCCTTCACAATCTTGTTGATAAGAGGGTCCTTTCTCTCAGTCTCGTTAGTACTCCAGGTCCGCCGTACCAGATTGTCAACGTCGTTGGCAGAAAATGGAACACCGGGATTCGTCAACATTGTGACGCGAAGTACAAATTCAACAAAGGTATGTCGTCGCGTGCCTTTGGTCACAGTAAAGACCTGCATCATGGCCACAGATCCGCCACCGGCTCCGAAGGAAGCCCAGATGTTGTCGACCCTGTTCGGTTTGATGTATCTCGAATCCAGCTTCAGGTCCGACTCGTCGTCCCAGTGTATCTCGGGGAGTCCAATAACGGTGTCTATAATTGTCTGTGAGAAGGTGTTGTTGAAGGTGCAGTTCCAGACCGCGGCACCTCCGCCAAAGTATATGCAACCGGCAGGGAACTCTTCGCCGTTCATGGTGGCGGAACCAGGTAACATAACGTAACTATCGGGTGAAACGGAGAAGCCATCGCTGTCAAGCCAGATTCGCGCCCCGACGCCGTCTTGTCGCGTCGGTGCCGTTATTTCGGGAGTTCCCCTTTGGACCTCGCCAGTCAAGGTGTAGTTAAGTCCGGGCCGGAAAAGCTCAGATCCTACGGTTTGTGAAAGTGTCGCCTCCGTTTCTCCAAGGTTGTCGGAATCAAGATGTAACTGAACAATGTAAGGAGGATCCTTGTTGCGTAAGCTTTTATATTCAGCGACTGTGACATTGGATTCTCTGAAAATGTATCCTGGAGAGTCAAGCGACCAGAGCAAGGTCCCGTAGAGAGACGCAAGTACGTTAAGGACGCTGAAGCTGAGGACGATAAGGCTGGCGCGCGAGAGGCCACGGGAAGACAGAAACAGCCAGCGTTGTATATAGTCTTCAGCAAACATGAGGAAGGATGTGAATTGATTAGACCGTGCGGCAAGAAGGGAGAAGAGTTTATATATAAACAGAGCCATGAGAAGTTCGGCGCATTTGAAGATTAGGGATTTTACTGCATTGTGAAGCAGGGGGATTGAGGATGCGATAAACGAGGATGATGATTCTTTCATGATAGCGGCGTTGTAGCATAGCGGTCGAAAGATTGTGGATATTAACGGCCATACGAGCTGCATGTTTCAGCGTGAGTTGTCCCTCTCCCTTATATGCTTAGACCCAAAGTGTATTCTCCCTCAAGCCTGACTGCGGCTGAGCCCAAAGCGCAGCGGCAATGCAACAAAACTATCGATAAAGTCATGCCCGGACCATTCCGTAAACAAGCTAGCTGCAGCGGAGAGAAATTGCTGCAGGAGATTTGTCGAACAAGAGAGTTGTAGATTGGACACCCTTTTCCGGGATGTTGCATGCGTTTTGACCAGGGTTATCCAGGGGGGTTTGATTGTTTGTACTGAGAGTATTTGCCGCACGTCGTCCTTATTGTTCTTTCGTGAGTTGCGAGTTGTGGGTGAGCAAACGAATATAGTACTTATGCAGAGTGCTCAACTCGCTCTGACCAGCTTGCTAGCCTTCCACTCGGCTAAGTTGAGCGTCTATATAACCACCCCAAAAGTTCCTGTAAAAAATCCTTCTCCAAAACAGTTGAGCAGACTGAGAAATAGCAATGGTAGCTGGTTGTTGGCAAGTTTAAACTGAGGAAGTCGCCGCACTGACCCTCTGCACCCTCTACCCCAAGACGCCACTTTCGATAGACTAAAAGCCACATCAGGGGAAGCCTGGACAGGTTCAAGAACCAAATATTGGTTGCCGATCTCCACTATCGTGCATGGGGACACCGGAGCAGGCTGCCTGGTTAACTGGGGAGGATAAAGTCAAACTCAATCATCTGACAGTATCACCAACTCTTCGCCTGGGGGGAAGAGGGGCCGTGTAAGCGGGACAACCTACCATTACCTTCATTCTTACGTTGTCTAGGATTCTTAACTTCTATCATTTTCTTCTTCATCTACACCTTTAACTCCTCCATCCTGTTCTTCCCTTGTCCTTCCTTTTCAATCTATTCATTTGGTAAACTCGTCTTCCGCTTTCATTTCCCACACCGCTAAGATGGGTATCGACAATCTCAGCTACGAGTTGGACAACGTAGCGGCCGTTAAGGCCCATGAGGCCCGTGTCACTGTGGAGGTCGAGCCAAATTCTGCGAGCTCTACGAATGGCTACACTGATCGTGATCAGGCCAGCGACGACCCTCACCTCCACGCGGTGCTAGCTGGGAACTTGTGGATGCCTTTTGCCTGGGGACACTTGCAGAGCCGAGAAGATTCACTATCCGCCAGCACTTGTCCGCTGGTTCGGGCTGTGGTTATGCGGTAGTACTCGGAAGCCCTACTGCTCACAAGTGACAAGGGAACACTTTAAAAACCACCCGACACACGGCCGCGAAATCGAGCCTACAAACAATGAGCATATGGGCCGTAGGAGAGGACACCATTGGGGTGCTCTTGGGCTGCTCTATTGTAAGCAGGGTGGGGTATCTATCTACATCTATCTACCGACACCCAAGGTAGATAGATGTAGATGCCCATTCATCAGACGGAATGTAAATAGATAGAGGTAGGCTACATGTAGATGTAGATAGATGCATCCATCTACCACTCTAAGTACAGTATACACTAACCACTAACTCACCACCTTAGTCACATCGCCACTCATCTACTTCAGCAACCCATCATATCCTTTTAGAAGTCTTGCCTTCAGCCATGATCTGACCTTCTGAGTAACTGCAATTGTGGTCGCGTCCAAACGGACCCGTTTAGGAGAGACCATATTACCAGCGGAGGAAAATGTTCTCTCCCACTCTGCAGCCATTACAGGGATGGATAAGACGCCAATCGCCATTTTTGCTACCCGAGGATACTCAAACCGCTCGGCAAAATAGTATTCAAACGGATTATTGTGCTTTGTAAACGTGCCCTACTTCGTAGATTGCCACCTTTCGAACTCATCGGTGACTGATTCTTCCTCGGAGTTTGGGTTGAGTATAAGCTCGTCTTGGAATGAGTCAAACTAGTTGTGCTCCCGTGCCCTCACGGCATGTCCCACTACCCCTGCGGAAAATTCAAGCTTGGCCACGCAGACGGGAGTCTCCGCGATGCCGGCGTCCTAATTATGCGCTAAACTATCCGTACCCTCGGAATAGCTGTAACGGCAATGCCCAGCAGCCCGGCAACCGCCTCCCCCGCTCTTATCAGCGACCGGTATCAAACCTCCGTCTAAGCCCTACAGGCATTTTACCTCGAGAACAATCGTTTCCGATGCATTATTCAGGAACCATACCTTAGCGGCGAGAAACATTTCCTGGGCAACATGTGACATATCCAGGCAGCAGGGAGTTGTCGGATCAAGCATAAATGTGGCGTAAATGAGGCCAAGGTAGCTCATATGTTTGCATACATGACCACTAAAAGAAACTGTTGCTCAGCGTTTCGCCACAACTGAAGCTGGCAGAACAGCGACTGGGAAACATTACGATTGAAGCAGATAGCATGCCGTTTCTTAGGGCGTCAAAGCGATGAGATCGGTGCATGGCATATCGTCCAATCACGGAGTTGTAGTGAGTAGAGCTGTGCAAATGAGGTAACAACGCTAATACTATTAGGAATCAAAGGGAACTTGCGTAGGGGAACCGACAACAGGATGCCTTGCGAGGCAGAATTAAGTAAGCCGCCTCACCTGCCGCTGCCCCGCCACCAAAAGAAAAGCAAACAAACGACAAAAGGCGGGTTCTTATTACCCCATAAGCTTCGTCGTGTCTGTCCAATAAGCCATCACAACCGCAAATGCCAATGATTTCTGCCATGCGCTGCAGGGGTATGTGTTGTCTGGTTCCAGGTAGATCTCTCCAGTGACATTCAATCCGCATATCTCGTCCCGTGATCTGAACCCAACCTGCCAACAAACAAGGTGAGGCCTGGAGGGGGTAAGTCTTTCAATCCTCTTAGGGTTAAGGACTAAGAAACACAAATAGCAAGTAGTTTTCCGAAAGGGTGATAAGTAGCAAAGATGCATATAACAGCGTATAATATGACTGAATCATCCATATTCATAGCCACAAATATTGTATTCATTAGGTTTCCCGTAGAAGACATTCGGAAGCCAGTATAGCGACGGATTTTAGTTGGGCTTGCACTAGAGCGGGGTTTTGCCGAATGGCCGTGTTGGAGTATCCTGGTAACGCACGGTGATGCGCAAAAAGGTCTCGTGTTATACGATTACCAGCCTCTTCATGCTCAACAACGACGCCACAGCCTCACCGGTCATCTTCTCTTCCCAATACTCAAGGAAGTGGCATCCAAATAATGATCTGACAGCCATAGGTCCTTCAGCTCCTCAACTAACCGAATTACTATTAGTTGTGCCACTGCTCAGCCATTGTCATCCCATAGGTGTCCTGAGATTTTCTGGTATACAATATGCCAACCTGAGACATTCGATTTCTACCCCGAAAGGTCCTCAAAATACAGACAAAGATTTTATTTTGATTTCAGGCTTCGCAATGGTTGCAATCGCCAGTGGGCTATGGTGGGACCACTCAAAGCCAGCAATCTTAGCCGCCACTCTGACCTTGCCCCTTAACTACGGCAACCTCCTCCTCTCAGGCCTAACCATCCTCGTCACCGTCGCCGGATCAAGTTTCTGGAACATCGTTGCTTTTGTTCTTCACGATTGGAAAGCAAAGAGCGGAAGTGCTAGTGCTCTCGACCTCCAGCATCAGGTCAGTCTGCGGAACTCTGCTGGTGCTACCCAGACATTATGGGAGGCTTTCAAGATCCATCAAGCGTGGTCGAAGAACCGCCCGAAACAACTTCTTAAGCAGACGTGTGCTGTGGCAATCCCAGCATTGCTCGTCTCAGCAGGTTTCGCCGCGGCGGCGATTTCTACCTCAAGAGTGGCCAACAAAGCTCACAGCACGGTCTTCGCACGAGTGCAACCAAACAATTGCGGATTCTGGTTCTTCAACACCACTAGCGGAAATGACATACCCGCAATGAGCGCGAGGGGAGCAAAAGGGCAAAATGACACCCGTCGGGCCCGCAGCCATGTCGCCAACTTCTACGCTAACACTAGCAGCTCGGCAGCTCGATCAGTATTTATCCGGCCAACTCTTCCATACAACATTAGCAGTTCGGCACCTTGCCCTATTCCGGCCGCTGACCGCTGTATTATGGGTCCCAACAAAGCTTTTAGCATCACGTCAGCCTTTCTAGACTCACACGAGATGCTGGGAATCAATGCCAAATTCGAAGATCGAGTTAGTATACAGCTGAGCTTGACCTATTCCCCGGTATATACGGATGACCTTGTCCAGGCAACTGGCAGTGCAAACAACCCTTCTGTGGAGTTTTTCCTTGGGCCAATTCAAGGTTTAACCAATTATACATACTATTACAATAAAGCAACCGGAAATAATACTGGAATCGGTTATTTAATACAGTATGTGATCCTAATTTTCTTTTCCCTGAGATTATAGATAACAACATAAAACGACGTGTTGTGTTCTTACTTATGCTGACAGATCTAAGGTCCTACCCTGCTTTTACTGATAGCACTTCATCGCCGAACCCTTTGCTTTGGAAGCCAATTCCAGATTTCAGTCAAACTGACGCTGATGTTACTGTTCATTTTCTAAGTCAAAATGACTTGGCATACTTGGCTCCAGTTTACAACCCATGGTTTTCTGCCGACGGCACCTTCAATGTATCCTCCCAGGGGATCACTATATTTGGCCCTAATCGTAACGTTGATACTATGGTTTGCGCCGATCAATATGTTTTATGCAACCCGTCGACTGCATCATGCACCTCTCCAGCCGGCGTTCTTAACCTGGTAAACAACATGACGTAGAACACCTTGAACTTTAGCGCAACCCAGCTCTTTACTGCAAATTATATTCTCCATTCCATAGTCCAGTCGAATATACACAATACTGTGGCAAGCCTCAGTACAGCGGCGCTGTGGGCTAACAACATGGTGATCGGCCATATCTCCTATGGTCTGCCGGAAAATCAGTGGTACACTGAGGTGATCGGCTGGTTTCAGACCAATCTTGCCATGCTACAGGCGTACGTGATCGATTTTGTCTCCAACACAGCTGACCTAGGTCCTTTCGGGTTCATTCAATCGCCCGCGGGCTGGGATCAGCAGGATCAATGCACCAACCAGCTGGTGCAGGCCATCGGTGAGGTGCAGAACTTCAGTGTTTGCGGCGTGATGATCATCTTGTGCGTCAGCGCTGTCCTGATGCTATTAGACTGTTCGCTCGAGCGGGTTGTTGATTTTGTCGATGCGTTCTATGAGCGCGATTTAATCGCTAGGAAGGCGAGACAGGCAGATAATAAACTACACCTTTTACGAATGGCATTAGGAGGGAATGAGTGGGAGCTTGGGCGATGGGATGTCCCGGTGCGAAATGACGCTGCACAGTTCAACAGACTAATTGGCTTGAAGGAACTTATCTCCTATAGAGATTCGAAACCAGGAGAAGACACGGGAGGCGTGCAAGCATGTGAATGAATGCCTAGAAAAGGGGCGATAGAGGAGAAAGCAGCCGGGAACATATTCTCGGGGTGGCAGAAGGAACGCTATACGTCAACGGAGGAGGATAGTTAGCTGCTTAGGGATATGATAGGTGTGTCAGGGGTGTGCCGATAGGTTTTGCACCTGTTGTTTATATTGCGCAGGGGTGCTGAGTGAGAATATTTTATTGAACTTGATTGTGCATTACTGAAATGAGAATTCTTCTCGGGCTTATCTCTCTAAATGATTTGATCTAGGACTTTAAACTCTAATTCTAGGACTTTCAGACTGTTAGTCTGAATCCTGAAGGAAAAGTAGACGACGGATTCCTCCAACAGGAAACGGCCGTTTCCGCTTAACAGTAGCCAAGGATGGGAACCATTCAATTCAATCAACGAAATGCCTCAGTTGCGTTGAGTTGATCTGGTCAATCATGATCCCCAGTGGAGTTGATCAATTGTGAGTCAAATTGAGTTGAATGTCAACTGGTTGAAGTCATTGACCTCCAAGCCAAGCTATTCCCACCCTCGCTCTTCCATCTCCTTATCTTCACATCCTACCGCTACCCACGATGTCTCATCCGCCCCAGTGCCAGTATTCTTCTCGAGAGGAAAAAACAATTCGTCCAGGTCGTCGATCACCCCAACCCATAACCACAACCGCAACACTTAGCACATACCTATAATACCCGCATCAAGCCGGCTTCATAGAGGCATCACCATACGTCCTGCCGCTGCAAACAACCTCTCACACTCTACTGACATCCGCTGAATCATGAGGAAGTCCAACGCCATTCGTGAAAGATGAGGATACCGCCGTCTACGCTTATGCCAATACGATATTGGGTCTCTAATATCGTTGTCCCCATCCTCCCATGACGACTGCCATGATTCGAGCTCATCCATCTCGACATTGATGCCATTAGGCGAAGAAGCTTCCTCTTTTACCATACTGCACCCGGAGACCGATCGAGCGCGCTCACAATACGCCTGAAATGGGTTATAATACTTCCGCTGTCGCTTGGCAACTGGTTCGTCGGCCACGGAGTTTCATACAATCTGAAGGTGACGATATTCCCTTTCCTATACTTCTCGAACCATTTGC
This sequence comes from Fusarium guadeloupense, assembly GCA_021655865.1. NCBI lineage: Eukaryota > Fungi > Ascomycota > Sordariomycetes > Hypocreales > Nectriaceae > Fusarium > Fusarium guadeloupense. Next base: position 10,294 of record JAJJWM010000059.1, read on the forward strand.
TTTACCTTTATGACCCATTCCGTCTTGTCCTTCCACTCATTCTCGAAATATCCCCATCAGAAGGCTGGGTGTAACGCTAAAGCCGTATAGTAGATCGGTGTTTCGTCCAACCTGCTGTAGTATTTATTGAGCTTTTCCCAACCCAAATTGATGTTGATCCTGAGGTTGCCTGTCCTCCTCGACTGATTATCCTGCTCCCATTGTTGACGATGCTTCAAGACGAGCTGCTCGATGAATAGCCGAAGAGTGAGAGTATGCCTGATTATATACAGTTAAGAAAACCACCGGGTATCATCGTCAATGATCAAATCGAGTGGTTTCCTTGCTCTGATCCTAGGATCTAAAGACATATTGAATTCAGAATGCTGCATGCTCCGCAGAAGATAAGTAAGCTGGTCTGACCTTCTGACTTCAACCATGAGGTTGTGCAGCTTTCCGATAGGTCCTTTGTGCCGCCAAAGTGCATGCTCTGCCTTAGACAGCGCCGCGGCACCTAATAACTGCTCCTCAAAAGCCTCAACATTGTGGCCAAACAGCAGCGCTTTGGCCTAGAGATTTAGAGTATGGCCGAAGCAGCATCCATGCCTCATCAATCCGATAAACCCAAGCTTGCCCTCAATTACCTCTATGGCCTTATCGTTGCTTTCTGCATTGTCCAGTGTAAAGTACCCAATCCTGTCCTGGATCCCATAGGCATTAAGAACGTTAAGTATTTTGGTCATAATCTTATGTCCGAAATGGTGTATTCATAATTCAGGCAGGCCAAGCACCAGCTTGTACGGCTGGCTATTCTCATCCCAAAAGAAACAAGCAATCCCGTATAGGCTGTGCCTATTGCCTGACTTCTATCCGTCAAAGGAGACATGAATCATGCCGCTTAGCTGCTTTAATGCCGCTATAACCTTACCCTTATGTGATTCATAGGCAGACAGAATTCTGTGGCGGATAGTATTCCTGGTGATACTGACATCAGTGATCTTGATAAGTAGGTTGAGGTATTTGAATATTTGGTGCAGTCTTCCTTGTTCATAGATGCTGAATGAGTGGTTCTCCTTAATGATCTATTCCAGTAGAAGACGCTGGAAGTGCATCCGGTCGAAGCTCTAAACAAGACTATTCGCAATCTCTTGTTCGCGTGGGAGCCTAGTATCGAGCTTCATCACATCAGCGATCGACCTCTAACCTTTTGTCTTCATCTTCTCTGCTTTCTTCTGAGCTGCTGATTTCATCGCTTCAGCAGGAGCCTATATTCCATGACCTTTGAACAAATGAGCGTTCGCGTTCTGGATGCCCTTTTCTGCGAAGCTTCTTGGTCTTAGCCTCTTGTTTTGAATACAGCGTTTGCAGACCCATCGGCGGCTGCCATTGAGATTCTGAATATCGTACCCAAAATCCTATACCCAGGCAGGATGATGTATCGCGAATACGTTGTGACCATATATGGTCGGGGAAACATCGCCAGAGGTATTGATGTTCTGTGTTGAGACAGTGTGGCTAAGGTGGTCCGATCTGCTGGTGGCAAGGATGTGGATACTATGTAAGGAGCTGTGCTCCTCTTAGACACATGTAACTTAGAACTAACAACAACATAATCAACCCGTTTTTGCTTTAACACGGTGAGTATGGTTTTTCTGTATTCTCCGGTTTAAAAGCCTTCTAACCAGCCGATGCAGTGCTCATACCGATGTCATACTATAAGCTCTCCCGTGTGAACCCTTGCGTAACGTCCACTTCCGTCATTAAGGCCATGCAATTTAGCCTGCGAACGACCGCTCTATTGCCATGTGGGCTTTGCAGGCCAGGAGTTGCATGCGTATATAGTCTGAGCAACCCCGTGTTTTAGGGTTGACCGACCGGAAATGGTATTTCAATTGAGTACTGATGACAACTCTCCACTAATTGGTAGAATGATACCCCACAGAAAGTGCTATTTATAATGCTACTCCATTGCTTTGATTTTTCACGATGTAGCAGCTATTTTGTCTTGCCGACTTCGAACTATATGGACCATTATCACCGATCCACAAGAGTATGCAGCCTTTGTGGGCCACGAAGGTGCAGGGAGGGATAAGGGGACTCCGGAAGAGGGAGAATTCAGAAGGGCTAGCTCTATACATTGAACGTCAAAACACCTACTACTAGGTCACGGGCTCACTCCTCATTGATAGTATACCACAAATAATGAGGACTTGACCCAAGCATGCAGTCCCAATAGGAGACAGGCAGTAAGTATAAGCCAGACTAACCAACTTCGTGCCACCGAATATGTAGTTGTTGCATCGCTAGCTAAAAGCGACAACACGGCACGCGAATGTGGCCAATGCCAACGACATTCCCAATGAAAGTCCCAAACTATTCCGCCTAAGTACTAGGGTTCTGATCCTACGCTAATAAAGACCTCTGGTTCGTATCTGAAAAGAAGTGATATGGCCACTACAGGCTGGCTAGGGACCGATATTGGGGCATTTGGGAACGGCTCTAGTGGTATGCCAAACATGTCCTCCGCGACCTCTGATGATTTGGACCACTAATTTCTTCGCCTTATCAGCAATGGATTCCTGAACAATGCAGGTGCAATCAGTATGCTGCAATATTGCTTCTTCTGACGGTGATAAACGGTGGTAATTATAGAGCTAAACATGTTTAGGTGTTGGTTTCCACCCTCCATTGCCTGCTCACCGGAGGCAATGCCCAGTGCCTACAGCCAACAAAGCTGTGGCTCTTGCCAGGGAAAGGGCCCCTGCAAGCGTGCATTGACGAAGACTCCAGCATGCCAAAACGAGTAGGCTTGGGACCAGCGCTCTCAACAAGACAAGCCTAACCAAGACCAGACAAGCCAAGACAAGTCAAGTCAGACCGCTAACTTAATAAGTCAAGACAAGCTAGAGCTCTGGCTTGACTTGACTTAAATTGCTGAGAGCGCTGGTATTTGGGCACAGCTATTTAAGCTTATATCGTTAGCATTGGGCTCCTTGATGCAACAAGCCGGATATAAAACCGGAGACATAACTCCAAAGTACAGGCCGTGATTCACATCCAGTTATATGAACCTAGTGATGATATATAATACATATTTACTATGGGAATTAATAGAGCGGTATGACTTTTACGGGCTTTAATTCACTAAACTTTTAATTGTTAGTAGATTATGGATTCTGCCCTCTATACTAAAAGTACTATAGCTTTAGCTCTCTATATTTTTTAACCTTAGCTTTAAACCAGCTATAATA
>JAJJWM010000060.1:0-15103 GCA_021655865.1 Fusarium guadeloupense
CCCAAGTCCAAGGAGAGCTCCAGCTCCAGCTCCGGGGCCGAAAGCGCTGACTCGATCGCCCGTAACCGCTAATATCGCAACCACTGAAGCGAGCCAAAGCCAAATTGCTGCTTCTGCTGCTGCTGCTGCTCTTGCGATTGATGCACGCCCACATCAGGGGCCAGCGCAAAAGACAGTCAGTAAAGAAGAGCCCAAAACCAAAAATTCGAGCGACATTCAAAACCAAAAAAAGAGAGACTCTCAGACTCTCAAGAGTTCAGTTCATCTTCGCCACGCGTGGGCTGCCAGTGTTCTTTTCCGACTCGTTGATTCGACGTTGGTTACTTTTTTTTTTTTAAGGTGTTGAAGGGGTTAAAAGTTTGCCTTTTTAGGCCTTGTGCTACGGAATTGGCCACTACCTGCGCCTGTCCTTGTCACTGAGGCCAACGGCTCCCATCCATCATGTTACAATCCCCATCAGCCTCAGCCCCGGCTACTAATACTTCTGCCGAGGGAGTGGATAAGACAAAGAGGTTACGACGAAAGAGAAAGGCAGAGACTCAGGATAATGAAAGACTTTCTAAGCGGCTAAGTCTGCTCAATCTTGGTAAGTATTATCACTTATTACTCCATCTTTATGTCTAATCCACAGGTAACTAACATCTGTCGCACTTACAGAGCAGAGTGGCTCCAAGCTCTATGTCCCCGTTGAAGAACCCTCAACCTCAACCTCCGCCTTAGCCCCAGCCCCTTCCATCTCTTCCACATCGCAAGCTCCCTCGTCCAATCTGCCACCTCCCGATGACTCGATGCAAGTAGACGATTCCAAGCACAAAGTTTATATCTACAACATCGACGACGAACTCTCATCTGACAGCGAGACCGAAGATCCCGGCAAGCTCGTCTTTCTTCCGGACATCGAGAAGCACCTGCGCGCGAACCGCATTCCTCCCTCCGTGCTGGCTAACAGCGATGGCGAGCTGGCCGGCATGCAGCTTGTGCTGTATAATGACCCTAAGTCGCTGACGGTGCCCGAGGACAAGGACAGCGTGCGCAAAGCTATCATCGAGTCGAGGCATCGCACGAGGGAGCAGCAGCGGCTGGAAAGGGAGGGCAAAGCAGAGAGTCCAACGATACAGGATGCACAAGTGAGTAATGCTGTTGTTACAGGTCCAGATGACGACCCAGACGCGATGGACTTGGATTAGAGAGCACCAGAAGCGTATAACATATATATATACCCAAGGCGATTGGAGTTTGGTTACTATGTATTTGGATTAGCGAGGAAGATTTAGCATTCATTGTAGCAAACACCACATTCATCATTCACTCTTATATCTTTATGCTAGCTACAAGGTTACCTAGTAGCGTCGCTAGCTCAGGGTCGCATCATCCGCGCTCGGTGACGTTTGGTGATATGTACCAAAAGTGATGCTTCCATAGCTCCTGATTCCTTCAACCATTATCAGCTTGACACAAGGAAGCATTCGCTATTTCTTCCTGTCTATCAGATCATTGTCTGCTCATTCATATCAGACACCGTCTGACACATAGCGTGTCACGTGGCAGAGCGACGCTAAAATTCTTCTTCCATTCTGCCCCTCATTATCTGCATCCCCTCCAACTACCCCGCCGTGTAACTGTGAGTCTTGCCTCGAACTACCAATATCGAAAACGCCAACATCATGGAAGAGTCGGCTGCTCCCACCTCAAAGAAGGGCCAGAAGAAGGCCGAGGCTAAGGCCAAGAAGGAGGCCTTGAAAGCCCAGCGTGCTGCAGAACTCGCCGCCGCCGCCGCCAAAGTAGACCTCGAGGACGACCCCGCCCAAGACAACTATGGAAACAGGCAGAGCGTGACCTCGGCCTTCAGCCAGGACGCCGAAGAAGTCGAAATCCGCTCCCTTGACGAATCCTACAATGGCAAGACAGTTGTTGTTCGTGCATGGCTTCAGAACTCTCGCGTGCAGAGTGCCAAGATGGGCTTTGTTGAGCTCCGCAAGGGGGGCAACTGGACCATTCAGGGCGTCGTCATGGCCTCTGAGCAGGAGCCCATTGTCAGTAAACGCATGGTCAAATGGATTACCAGCATCAGCCCCGAGAGCTTCATTGCCGTCGAGGCCAAAGTGAAGCAGCCTCTCGAACCCGTCAAGAGCTGCCGAGTCTCAGGACTCGAGCTTCACATTACCAAGTGTTACGTGCTCGCGGCGGCTCCCGCCATGCTCGGTATGACCATGGACGCTGCAAGCCAGCCCATCGTCAATTTCAGCGACGAGAGTGCCCAAGCGGCAGATGATGACACCGAGAAGGCCAAGGCCGCTGCCCAGACTACGGTGCCATCCGCAAGCATGCTCACTCATCTCGATAACATTGCCATGCACAAGCGTACTCCTGTTCAGCAGGCCATTGCGGTACGTTGATACAGTAGTAGACTATCATATGGGATATTTTCTAATACAATGACATAGGATATCCGTATTCAAGTGAAGAGGCTCTTCCGCGGATACCTCGAAGAACGCCGATTCAAGGAATTCGAACCGCCCTGCCTTATCGGCGCAGCGTCCGAGGGTGGTGGCAATGTCTTTCGACTCCCATACTTTGGCGAAGAGGCTTTCCTCGCCCAATCACCCCAATTCTACAAACAATTCGAGATTGCCGGAGGCAGGGAGCGTGTGTTCAGTTCAGGCCCTGTCTTCAGAGCCGAAAACTCCAACACACCGAGGCACATGACCGAGTTTACGGGTCTTGATGTTGAGATGGAAATCAAGGAGTCTTACACCGAAGTAATTGACATTCTGGAGGGTGTGCTCTTGTCCATCTTCCGTGGAATCCAAGGTCAGTTTTCATCCACCCAGTAGTTCCCGAGACTTTTAAGGACCTGTTCAAGTACACATACTAACCGGATTTGTCAATACAGAGCGGTGTGCGTATGAAATCGAAACTGTCCGATCCGTTTACCATTCGGAACCGCTCCTCCTTCCCGAGCCAGGCAAGGAAGTCCGCTTGACCTTCGCCGAGGCACAGAAGCTTTTGCGAGAGGAAGGTCCCGCTGAGTTCGCCAACGTACGGGATGATGAAGATATGAGCACTCCCCAAGAGAAGGCACTTGGCGAAGTCGTCCGCGCCAAGTACAAGACGGACTTTTACATTATTGATAAGTTCCCTGAGACGGCGCGGCCATTCTATGCCAAGCTTGATGATGCTGGTACTACCGTTGGAGATGGTGTTCGTGTCACAAATGCTTTCGACATGTTCATCCGTGGACAGGAGGTGCTCTCGGGTGGTCAACGTATTCACGACCCGACCGAACTCGAGGAGCGTATCCGTGCTAAGGGTGTCGACCCGGCAAGCGACGGCATTAAGGAGTACTTGGCGACGTTTAGACAGGTCGGTGTTCCGGCGCACGGTGGAGGTGGCTTTGGTCTTGATCGTATTGTTGCTTGGTTCCTGGCACTACCAAGTGTCCACCTGGCGGCGTACTATCCTCGCACACCGAAGAGGCTGGCACCATAAGACATTTGAGGACGTTGGCTTGCAGTGAGCCAAAAATTGGCGTCGTACATATTGTGCAAGGTACGGCTGACGCAGCTTACTCGATATGTGGATGATGACTCTTGTCACTCTGGTACATTTAGTTGAAAGTTGGCAGTGAAAAAGTTGAGCGGTCTAAAGTCTAGCGCCAAGGCCATGTATAGAAAGATAAACATTTTAAATAAACAACCACCATAAATTACTTGAAAGAGGCCACCGTGAGATTTGTTGGAAGAACTTTAATAATGAGATGCAGTTCTTGTTGGGCAGTGGCCTGAAGGCAATATAGGAAATGGCCGGTCTCTGCTATTATCTGTATTTTTAGTTAATATTTTTAGTATTTAGAAAAGATATACTTAAAAGGAATAAAGCTCGTAAGACTCTTTCAAGACTCTTACAAGACTCTTATAAGACTTTTATTATTTCTTATGATATAAGTATTCCTTTTTAATATCCTTAGGGGTATTTTTTTCTAGAGCTACTAGGAATTTATATAAGAAAAAAGCAGATATTACTTCTGTACCCTCTAAATCAGGTATGCCCCTCATAAAGTCGCTCAAACGTTGCAGATATGTCCCTGAATGATCAAGTATGAATATCATATCTGGACTTATGCACTCTGTGCCAAGTATCTCTGCAATCCCATCTGTTAAAGATACTTGTCCGCCTAGCTAAGTTGGTAACTGTGCTGACATTGTATGCGCTTGCGGTGGGTGTACTAAGAGTCGTTTCCCCTCATTAAGCGGAGAGAATGGGCCCTTCCCTGGCAAGTGTTTCATAAACGAGAGAACGCTATATGAGAATAGCTAGAGAAATTGTGCGAAAGCAATTCAAAGAGCAGTCTGAGCGCATGTGTGTGTATCAGGTCTATTTGGTACTTTGCTGGTTAACCTCCAATCTGATACTTTCTCAAGAAAACCCATTCAGCAACTGCTGTACCTGTATTCGCCAACTCCGTACTCCATGACAGTTTAAAACGTTGACCAATTCCTTACATATATCCCCCCTTCTTTCTCTAACTTGTCCTCGTTTATCCATAACGCGTAAGCGGCGGCGGCCCTTGAGGTGCTTGGTAGTCTGCAGGACCGTCCTCGCGCCTCTGCTCCCCTTGGCTCGGGTCGGTTTTGGAGCCGCCTTCAGGAGGTCCATCGTACATGGGCGGTCGCGACGGGTCGTAGACTGGTGGAGGAGGCATGTTTTGCATGGGGTAGCCGCCGGGAGGTGCGTAGTGGCCGTAGCCGTCTGGTGGTGGAGGATAGCCGTAGTATCCGGCTGGAGGGTATGCGTAGCGAGGGTCGACCTGAGCCATCATGCGCCTACTAACGAAGCACTGCATAAATGGTTAGAGAGTGAGTTGATGAGAGGCGTAGTAGCTGGGACTTACTCGGTGGTATGCTAGTGGTCGGAGACCTTTTGCAATTCTTCTCTTTGCATGCCAGTATCCGCCGACGATCCAGAGTGTGAAGAGAATGACTATAACGGCGAGGATTGTCCACTTGACGATATATCCATCCTACTCTGATTAGAATTTGAACGTGATGCCTGGGAAGATATGCCTACCTCGCTATACCACCAATACACATCGTCGTCGCCATCATCATTCGTCCAGTGCTCGTCGTATTTTTCATTATCATCGTCGTTTTGTCTCCGCTCGAGAGCACGTCTCACAAATGTGGCCATTGTGGGCGTTGAAAAGGAGTCGTGAATAGTGTCGCGTGTTTTGTTGAGAAAAAGGTGCAGGTGAGGTTTAAGGTAACTTGGGGAACCGATAGCGTTTGACAGTTCTAGTTTTGCCAAGATACAAGTACGTATACGGCCTTCGGTGAATGCAACAGCCCCCGATTTCCCCAGTCGCAGGGATGTCTCTCGAGTGAAGGATTTCAAAGGTCAGCACTTGTTAAACAACCCCCTAGTTAGCGGAAAAGAAGAAGGGAAGAAAAAGAGAAAGAGGACTAGAAAGAGTTTATTAACCTTGTAATAAACTGTCAACAGAAATAAACTTCCGCCCCCTTCTTCTTTGTCTCGCGGGCGCTTGAACTGCACAGAGAGAGGGGCTCGTATCGTATCAGAACTCACGCTTCTCTCGGCGCGACGATCTCTGCCGCAGGTTACGTTGCTCTCGAGTTTCACAGGTTCAGAGGGGGGGTCGGGAATGGCAGGGGTTGTGTCACGCCCAGCGGCTAAAGGCATGGAGCAAAAAGAGTGCCACACTCAAGTCCCATCGTTACTCAGTTGGGGGATGGAAAGTCTAGCGCTCAGCTTACGGTTGCTGAGCCTGAGCTAAAAAGTAAGCTTTTAGACAAAGTCCCTTTGTGAAAAAGATACTTTATGATTATCGCTATGGCTTTGATTGATATCATGTTAGTGCACGAGAACAAAAGCCTCAGCCATAGCCATACATGTAACGTGCATTGACGAGGTTGCTTGTCAGACGGATCGATCTCATCCGTATAACCTGACAACCAAAGGATTATCAGCCATTCCATGCCCAGCCTCTAGCTTGAAACACTTTCTCCTGCACGTCTTTCTTCTCAGCCCGCACGCTTGGCTTTGTCCTTCGTGAACGCCAATCACTCTTTTTTGTATGCACAATAAAACTCTTCCATGTTTATGTATCAAATGAAAACCAAAGACGCCTTCGCTCCAATGCTATCAACGAGGGAAACAAACACACGCTGGTGCTGATACTTTACAGTCCAACTCCTCCTGCAGCCCACCCAGCAAAATCAGCACCTGGTGCGTTGTCAGGTCGCGGGTTCGGAGGCAGTCCTTGCTCTCTTCTTCGCGCGTCCTCTGCTTGCTGATGCGCCTGCTGCAGCCGTTGCCGCCACCAGAGTAAAAAGACGAGCGAAAATGTGATTCCAATGATGAGAATGCTCTCCAAGACACCGTCATCGTCGCCCGTCCCCTCTCCATCACCGAGAGCACCATCATACATGTCACCGCCATTGTAGTATTCCTCCTCAAACGTTTGACCGTCATCCTGCAAAAAGTTGGCAATCCACTCCGAAAAGGAGCGGTCCTTTCTAGGTTCTAACAATAATATTAGCACTTGTAGGGCACTACATGATAAATCAGAAACTTACTCGGCTCATCTTGGATCGAATGTATCGGTCCGTGTGTCAGCGTGTTCCAAGCACTTCGAATCCGGAGTTTAAGAAGACTCAAGGTCACTGGCAAGTATGCCTCCTCATTCACCTCCAGCGCATGGTCATAATATCTCTTGGCCAGATGAAAATCTTGAACCAGCCCGATGCCATTTTCATGCATCCAACCGAGGTTGAATAGAGCCTGTGCGCTCTGAGAGTAATCGGATGCTCCGGTGTAACACTGAACAGCCTTTGAGATATCGCTTTCTGTACCGATGCCGTGATAATAATAATCTCCCATTTTAACCAATGCGTCAATATTGGACTGCCTTGATGAACGAGTCCAGTATACAAGAGCCAGTGAGGGGTTCTTGAGGAGACTGCTCTGCTCTTGAGTCGGTCGTAGGATCGATGATAGGGAGACACCAGACTGGACCGAGTCCAACATATATGCCACATTAGTCTGTGCCTTCTCGTAACCTTGCTCAGCGGCCAGGAGGTATTCGAGGAATGCAAGTTCGTAGTCGCCGGCCTCATACGCGTCATTTGCGTCGCCCCAGGATGATACCAATGGCTCTGCCTTTTCGGCAACGCTTTTGTAGTACGTCAAGGCAGCACCACAGAGCTTCTCTCGTCCGACGCCGTGATGGATCATCTCTGCAATGTAATAATGGGCTTCGATATTGCCGTGTCGACCAGCAAGTTCGAAGTAGTTGTTGGCAATCCTGACGTCTTCCTGGCCTCCTTGGTCTAGGTAAAGCTGGCCCATCTGTACCAAAGCCGGGGCATAGTCCTGATCAGCTGAAGACTTGAATAGCTCCATAGCTCTCTTCACATTCTCCTTTTGACCATAGCCGTGAAGCATCATCAGACCTAGGCCATGCTGTGATTGAGCGTCCCAATGTGTGATGCCACGCTCGAACCACATTTTTGCCCGCTCAAAGTTCTGGGTAACTCCGTCGCCTCTCAGGTACATTCGGCCAAGATATCCAGCTGCCTTGGTCGCTATCTTTTCAATGCCAGGCTTGGGATTCTCGTGCACACGTCCATCCTTCTTCCAGTAGCGTGATGCTACCAGGAAGAAATACTTGCGGGCAAGATCGATGTCTCTATCAAGGCCTCGCTGGCCATCATAGTATATCCGGCCAAGATTGTAGGATGCCTTTGAGTCGCCCTTTTGAGACATCAAATCCAAGTATTCAATCACATCATCTATAGCCGCATTCGCATCGGATCCAGGACTAGGCTTGAATGCGTTCATACCTGAGCTTGAAGCGCTAGCACCTTCTCCATAAATGCCTCCGACATCGTCTGAGATACGCCATGCCTGGTGAATCCACGTCCGACCACCTGGGGGACCAGATCTGTACCAAGCAATAGCTTTGTCTGCTACACTCTTGTAGTACTTTACTGCTGCGTCGCAATTCTTGGTCGTTCCAATGCCAGCATGATGCCTAAAGGCTGTTGCCATTTCTGCACGAGCGTTGCCACGAATAGCAGCAAAGGTGTAGTAAAGGAGGGCCTTGGCTTGATTGCGCTCTACCACATCCCCAACTCCGGTCGAATAATAGACTCCCAACATGTACTGAGCTGTCGAGTTTCCGTATACGTCGGCAAGCTGGCGGTAGTTGTTGAAGGCGACATCTAGATTTCTCGGGTGGCTGTAGTTGCCAAAGAAGTTTATCTCAGCAAGTAAGTAGAGGGCATCGGAGTTGTTTTGCTGTGCAGCCTGCTCGAGAAGTTCGACTGCTTTGGAGAGAGCGCCATCGACAGTGGTTTCATGGGACTGCGATGGGGCGGTTACAGGGCCGGAAGGTATGGCTTTGAGGATATAACGCAGGGCGGTTCCGACGAGACCGGAGGGTCGTCGCTTTCGACGATGTGAAGGTTGGGGGGCTTTGGTTAGTTCTATTCTTGCTGCGTCTACCAGTTCGGCGCCTAGATACCGTCAGCTTCTTTGCGCTTCTTTGCCTTGAGCTGGGGTGATCGTACCAGGTTGTGGACCAGCATGTTGATTCTGATCGACCACCACATCGGTCTTGGGAGAAGCGATATGTTGATTTTCAGTAGCTCCCTGCACGTTCCTGTCCTTGAAGGTTTCGTGATAATGTTTAACGTTGGTGGTGAGCCCTGATGTCGCCTGCCAGAGCACTAACAAAAAGGTCAGTAAGCTACCTTAACTTGCCAGCTGTCGCGTGTAGCCAGGGTAGATGGATGGTGGACTAACGGAGGACGCAGAGAATTGATTGTCGCATCGTTGGCAGCTGCTATGTGCCAGAAGAGACAATTATGCTGCAGGGCATGGCTATACCACAAAGTATAGGTAGTATTGTAGTATGTAGATGCGGGTCGACAATGTTGGAGACTTGGAGTTTAGGTACAGTACTGTACAAGCTGTCCTTGAGCTCGGAGCCGGCATGAGGTAATGCCCTGGGTCACGCCTGAAAAGGATAAGCGTGTTGATCCATGTCTGACTTCAAGCCAGGAACAACAGAGCTACTTGACTGCACTTTAACCACCTTTCTAGACCAAACTTCTAGAAGAAAGGAAAAATATGCAGATATAGTTAAACTTTTTTTTGCATTGGTAATTTAAACTGAGAAAGACCTTTTTTTTTTTTTTTTTTTTTAGAGCCCAGTATAGCTGTTAGCTCTTTTATCTACATATATTCTTAGAAGTCTTCCATCTCATGTATGTATATTAATACAACTAATATAAGCGCTTAGGCGAGTCTCCTATAAAGCTATCATCTAACTTAGACCATGTTGTTATCTTAGCTTCATTAGTCTTCATAGGCTCATACTATATATGTATATGTTAGGGTTAACATGACATGATTGCCTCACCTAACAGCGCAAACCTGGACTATCCGTTCCGGCTGCTTCGGTCGCCAAGAGACGGGCCCCGGAGGTGGCTTTTTCGCTATTGGCTATTTCCTGCCCCACTCGCTCCGTTCCGCCTACTGACTGGAAGCCGGTTCAATGATGGAGGAGCAAGTTTCTGAACTGGGAGGATACGTTGGCTGCTGATATGAAGGATAATGAGAAGTGATTTCTCCAAGAAGAGATTACTGTAGAAATTGAGGCCCTCTTTTCGTAGATATTAAGAGTCCCGGCGGCCTCAATTTGTGGTCGGCCATTTGCTTTACTACAGTATATCCCTGGACCTGTGAAGGAGTCTGGCAGACTTTTTGACTACATAATTTCGCGTATAAACCTTTATATAAGAACATTCGTTGCCATATCATAGCTATGAGAGGCCACGGGTTTAAGGTTATGTTGTCTGTCAAATCTGCTTGCATGTAAGTTTCTAATTATGGGATCAAATACGTGGGCTCTTATGTTCATGTTGCAGTGAGCGCAAGTTGTAGTAAATAAACTTCCTGGAAGATATTTATTCATACAAGAACATTTTCCAGCTTTGGAAAGACAAGACTGTGCCTTATAGTAAAAGTTCGTCAGCTTGGCTTATACAGTTGACCAGCCATGTTCGCTTCCATTCAGAGAACCCAGCCATAAACCCCCATCTCACTTCAAGCCGCAGCCCCTGCTCCTACATCTTTTCCACAGCCAAGTTTGAATCTCTGTATGCCAGCCATGTTGCGAAAGGCACTGCCACTTATGGCAAGGAAGAGAACCATCCCAAGGTCTTGGGCTAGACTTTGTACGTGCTGTTAGCACGATGACAATATTTACTATGATATGACAGCCGGCTCGAGTTGTAACAAGTATCTTATAGCCATACATACTCGCATTGGGCGTGGTATTATTTATAGTATCCGTGGAAAGTTTAGAGGCAGTGAGCTTAATACCTTCTGAAGGCTCACAGGCGGCAATTAGAGTAAGCAAGATAGTTGAAGGGCTTACACACCAGAGCGGTGCTAATCAGAGAAAGAATGCTGTCTTGAGTGCACAGGAACGAGATCAACCGTTGTCCTGACATCAAGAAGCGGTTGACCATGGAGGCGACTACCATGAATATAACCAGTGGGAGTAGTCGAACGTCAGCCTGGAGGGCCCTGGATAGAGGGCTTGATTACAGATATCACAAGGATAGTACGCCGTGAATAGACTCTCCTTGGAGGATGCTGAGAGAGCTTGACATTTGTGTTCTAAGTCTCGTGCTGGCTATTTGGTATGAGAAGACAGATGCGGGTATAAGTTCGGTTCGTCCTGCAATCTCGGTGGACTATGGCTTCTATATCCTTGTCTCTGCTAACTGGGTAAATGGTTAAAAGCTGAAGGTTAAAATTCCACAAGGACTGAAGATGTGTAAGACGTGAAAAGATGTAAGTCGCGGTTAAGAACCGAGATAGTACAATACCAGAAACGCACCTTGAACCTCCCTTAACGTCTAAGCGCTCGATATGGATAACAAAGAGAATAACAGCCTGCGAAATCGGACATATATCTAGTGAAGAGTTTATGCAACAGTTGATTAATATTTGACGATATACTTCAGTGACTGGTAATATCTCAGTATGTACTTACTTAGGCAGACATTCCTCTTGACAACTCGCCAAATATTAACTTTTAACTGCCTGGTAACTTGACGGCGTGGTTCGCTAGTGCCCAGGCCTCCAAGGTTTCAAATCCCTGCAAGCCTTAAACGCGAAAGTCACGGGGGGCGCGTTAATGGCTGGAAGCTACCGCGTTTTACTAACGCGCCCTACTTTATTAGCCCCTTGGGCTTGCATCATCATTTCTCACGCCGGCACTTGTTTCTATCTCCCCATAATAACCATATATCACCGCACAACTCGATATTTTTCTCCAATTCTTTTTTCTCTTCCTCAATCTGTACTCCTGAAAGTATACCATTGGATCATTTCTTGACCAATTGCTCAGAATTCGTTCCATACGAGCTCTCATCGCAAGAGTCCCTCCCTCACGTCGAGGGCTCGCCGTTCACCCATCTCCACATTTCCACATACAACATCTCACCATGTCGACACTCAAGCGAAAGGCCGCTGCTGCTGCGGCCGGCGGAACTGGTGCCAAAAAGCCCAAAGCCGACGGCAACATCGCTTCTTTCTTTGGAGCGGCTCCCAAGCCCGCCGGTGCCTCTTCTGCGCCTGCACCGGCCGTTAAGTTCGATAAGGCCAAGTGGGTGGCTTCTCTCACCAAGGAGCAGAAAGAGCTCTTAGATCTCGAGATTGAGACTCTCGACGAGAGCTGGCTTGCGCATTTGAAGGACGATCTCACAACTAAAGAGTTCCTTGACCTGAAGCGATTCTTGGACCGAGAGATTAGCTCTGGCCGCAAGGTGTTCCCACCTAGAAACGACATCTACTCATGGTAAGACCAACTCGTTTACTATACTGTCCTGTTGTATCTGACTTGTTACCTAGGTCTCGCCATACCCCATTTAACAATGTCAAGGTCATCATTGTCGGCCAAGACCCATACCACAACGACAACCAGGCCCACGGATTGGCATTCTCGGTTCGACCTCCGACTCCCGCGCCGCCCTCGCTCAAGAACATGTACATTGCACTCAAGAAAGACTACCCCACGTTTGAGCCGCCGCCCAACAAAGGAGGACTTCTCACACCTTGGGCAGACCGTGGCGTGCTCATGTTGAATACGTGCCTTACAGTTCGGGCGCATGAGGCCAACTCGCACGCCAACAGGGGCTGGGAGCGTCTCACACAAAGGGTCATTGATGTAGTGGCACAGAAGAGGACAAGGGGTGTTGTCTTCATGGCATGGGGAACGCCTGCTGGAAAGCGAGTGCAGAAGATCGACCGTGTCAAGCATCTCGTGCTGCAAAGCGTTCATCCTAGCCCCCTCAGTGCTTCAAGGGGCTTCTTTGATTGCGGTCACTTCAGGAAAGCCAATGACTGGCTAGTCTCTCGATATGGACCTGAAGGGGAGATCGACTGGGCATTGGGACCAGGTGCATCCACCAAGGCCTCGGCGAAAGACTCCGACGTCAAAGAGGCCAAGGTAGCCGAGAAGGAGGCCGAGGTCATTGAAAAGGCCAAGCCTGAGGTGGTGAGGAAGGTTGAAGAGAACAAGGAGAACGATGAAGATTACGGAGAAGATGAAGAAGCCCTCGAGGAAGCTCTCCGATTGGCTGAGGAAGAAGAAAAGGAAAAGTAGGGTAGTGATACCGCTTTTCAGGGCGAGCGTGTACGTGATATGACGGCGTTCTATAATGAGGACAGGGTATGAACATGGGATTTGTAGGTGTAAGGAAACGGCTTCTATGCCTCTGGGGATTCGATTCATTGGGTCAAGGATTAATGGAGGATCAACCTCGGGAATCTATGTACATGGATATAGGTATAAGGGTAACAGGATGAATGTGATATGGCTTTCAATGCGCTCCAGTTAATGCGTGATCCTCTCTTGGTGGGCCTTGCAGCCGAGCATAAAGGGATAGGCGGTTTCAGAAATCAGGGAATGGCCAGAAAGAAGAGAATAAGACGATTTGAGCTGCGAGTTTCTTATCTGAAGCCAGAGATTGTTATTCTTTCAATGTCACGGTCAAGAGAAGGGTCCGTGTTGGAAGAACTCCAACAACGTACCCACTCTTCAGTCTATATCCGAAACTAGTCTCGCCTATATATTCTTCTCGAAGGCCAAGCAAGGCGAAGACCCAGTTTCGTTTCGAGATGGGGATGGCATGATACGTTAGCTTGGATCTTCGGACACGAGCTCCGAGGCACGAAGATCCGAGATGTTTGGAGCTACACCTGGCTCAGACCTTTTCCTGAGAGGCGGGGTATCGTGAAGTCATGATAAACACCTATGCCGAAAATCGGTTAACTATATGGTAAGGAAAATGTGGCATAGTTTCCATATGATATAGTAAGTTTATATTAGAATCTATATATCTTTAATAAGCTACTAGTATCTTTAAATAATATAACCAAAGATATAGTATTTGTAAGTTTTAACTATATCTAGTTGTAGAAACTTGCCTGACTCTATATAGATATAATTTAATAGTACTCTTATCTCGCTGGTCTGGTGTGCCATCTTTTTCCCGGACTGCGTGCAGCAGGGTTATGAGCTTGATCTTCAAGATGACAGCCCCTGCACAGACATATGCGTGTCATTAACTCGAGCGGAGCAATGGTTTTTCAGATAGATACAGTCGAGTGCATTCTAGTCGAATGGGGGATATTCGTGGTAAAACTTGACCTTGCACACTTACTTTTCAACGTAGCCTGCAGACACTGAGATCGCAGCCTAGTGCCAGCTCAGCATGTTGATCTCAAGTCCTTCCAGGAAAATATTAAGGTGGCGACCATTCGCACAAGTTCTAAAAAATAACTTGTTCTAAGAGAGGGTGGGATGAGGATGCGCTGGCCTTGCCAACGCATATTCAAAACGCCCCACGGATGACCAAACCATCGGTACGGGATACATCTATTGGACGACAGGCACAAGAGCCCAAGGTGGAGGAGCAGGAAAAGCGGCTATATTTGGGTGCTGTATAATCGGGCCAAGCATTCCTGATGTACATATATATGTTTGTGATTCAGGATCTGGCACAAGCGGCAAGTTCCTGGCGAGACATGGGATATCCTAGACGAGATGACGGACACAAACATGTAATTGAAGCGGCTGAGAGTCAACTTCTTGGCTTCAGAAATTGCCTCCCGTGACGTGGATGAGCTTTGATGTTGCTGCTGGTAGGCTGAAGGTTGCTTAAGATAGACACTGATATTGGCAAGGGATCTCTGCAAACGCTGGGTTTTCACTTAAGCTTCAGTACAAGGCTCTAGCAACGCTCATTGAATAACAACAACTTTGGGAAGAACAACAAATTGTGAAACATTGGCGTTGAGCCACCCGCAATAGTAATCGATAGTATTGACATCAAGCTGATCAAATCTATGAGCTAAAGCTACAGTTCAGCGACGGCGTCCAACCAAGACGCCAAGGCGACACGCTTGTAAAGGCCATTGGCCCCTGTCCATGAATGAAGCTTAACCTCGTCATGCTTCTTGTTGTTTATATCTCGAGCTGAATCTTGTAATTTTCCGTTGTACAGATCTCGTATCGGGCAGGGACCTTGATCTAATTAATTAGTAGCCCAGCTCGAGTTGAAACTGTGAGCCTGTGAAATGTTGCACGTCGAGACCATCCAATTGATTAATTACACGGCGGCCCAGGTAATTAAAAACCAAAACTTTAAGGAACGTTGAGATCCACTCCTCTAATGAAGCCTTGACCTTGTGCAACGGTCCAATCCCGTGTGCTTGAACGGATAAGTTAGTGCTGTCTCTCATCATTTCTTCAGAGAGACCCTTTGGACAGGATTTGGAATGTTACTGGTGTTTTGTGCATCATGGGTTCTTAGCCTCATGGTTACAGATGTATTCGTCACGTTTAGGATTATCGTGTACAATACGACTACCATTTTCTATTCAAAACGCGATTAATTGCTCAACTCTTGAATATCAACTCAATCGAATAGATCAATACTACCTGAATAATTCATACCAACTCATGACAACAATTGCCTGCCTATGCACCCCCCCTCCCCCATAA
>JAJJWM010000062.1:0-87637 GCA_021655865.1 Fusarium guadeloupense
ACTTATCTATAGTACTTACTTAATAACTATATTAGCTTTATTCTTATTTGCTAAATATACTCTTTTATAAATAAAAATAAAAATTACAAATAAGTATAAAAGTGCATATATTAACTTTCTAAATTTATTATAGGATTTTAAGCTGTCTAATAAGATTTATTGATACTAGTTTATATAATTTATTACTCTATTCTCTTTATTCTAGCAACCGACTTTCACACAAGCCACTTATTAGCCAAAACCAACCCTCAAGCTAAACAACTAGAAGTCTTAGTTTAGCACTAATATGTCCTGGCTGTCGTAACTATTCCAATGGGTGCTTCAGGATTAGCTTTTCCAAGCTCATCTCGCCTCCGGCGACACGGTGCATTGCCTCGATACCAGCCTCAGCGCCAGTTACAACTGTGACAACAGGCAGTCTCAAGCGCCCATCCTTTGCAGCCAACAGATGTTCCATAGTCTTGCGTACACGGATAGCTGAATCCGGATCCTGAGGTTCGCCCATGGCGTTCATACTACCGCTTGGCCGATAAGACGTGCACATACGGAAGGCAGGGTCTTGGTGAACCGGGAGTGTGCAGGCTAGGCGAAGACTCTCAGAAGCGCCCAATGCACTCTTTGTAAGCTCTGGAGTGCTGGGGCTACCAGCATCAGCAGGACCCATGACTCCTTTGCCGACAGTATCAAAGGCGAAGGTTAGAGCAATGCCGAGAGTTTTCTGAGCCTGTTGAATATCGTCAACCACGCTAGGGCTCCTGTAGTCGAAACAGTGGGTTGCTCCCAACTCTCGAAGGATGTCATGGTTCTTGGCTGAGGCTGTTGCAAAGATATATTGGAAACCAGCAGCCTTGGCCAATTGAATGGCCATATTTCCAACACTGCTCGCGCCGCCCCAGATGAGAATTCCCTTGCCGGCAGGGTCAATGCCAGTCACACCAGCGGCTGGAAGCCCAAGGCCAATGACGTTGAACAAGGCGTCTGCCGCTGTGTGTGCGGGCATGCAGATCACACCAGCGTCCTTTGATGATACACCGGCCGGGATCTTATAGAGCAGCTCAGACCTCGCGACAACCAAGTCCTGGTGGGTTCCGTGTGAGGATGGCATTGGGATGACGACGGGCGAGATGCCAAAGACGGCATCTCCGACTTGGAAGGGTGAGTCGGGGCCCGTTTGCTCAACAGTACCGGACATCTCGAATCCGGTGATGAAGGAACTGAGTCCCATATAGAAGAAGTTATAATCGCAGGGGTTAATGGCTGAATAATCGACGCGGACGAGACATTGGGAGCCTTCAACCGTGTACTTCTCCGTCACCGGCTGAACGAGGAGCTTGCCCTCAGCGGATAGAAAAATGGACTTAAATGTTTGGGCAGACATGATGGTTGTTGTTGATTAGATGGTGGGCTTTGTTAGGCTAGATTGGTTGAGGATGATGGGAGAAAGACGAGATAGATGTCAAGGGAGTCTATTTGTATTCTCTTGACTATGGTGCTCTACTATCTTGATGGCCTCTACCAGGAGGACCAAGCTCTCTTCGCCGCCTCTGAGTGGACTGCATCAAACACCAGCGGGCTGATTCATATGCCGTTGCTTTTTAATTTTCCGTCCCTCTTTGTCAGCAGTGGGATCAAAAGCGAGCAATTCTCGTACAGTGGTGGGCAACATGTTTGAATATCTTTCGCTGTACTGGCATCTCCAGTCTAGCCTATTTGAACTCGGCTCACTAGCCAATCCTAGTAAAAAATTCACAACAGCCAATCAGTTTAATTCAAATTGGCGCGTGAGAAAGAATACACGTATGCAAGTCTACCCGAAGCAGCTAGCCGTTCAAAAAGACCCACTCCAGATATAGAAATTTACTTCCCCACTATAAGAGAGAAAATTAACCTTGGAGTTAGTGTTAATTTAAGGTTTGTTCAAGCGGACATAACAAAGAGCGACAACCGAGCGCGCGTTACGGAGTAACTAATCGTTAGGTAGTGGTACGTAGTCATGCTTTTATGGTTCCTTATCTCCGAACAGCGAAAACTTGACCGCTTAATTGCTCAGCGCGATAACTGACAGCAGACAAGCATGCTTATGTTAACAACGCTCATGTCGATAACTGTAAGATCATACAAGGAGCGCTCCTCAAACCCTCTTACGCATTCAGAACTCGAGCCCTTCTGTCCGTGGGAACCAGCTGTTGACAACCTTCCAGTCCTTGCTAGGCTCCGCTAACTCAATCTCATACAACGTGATAAGCATAACGTATCTCCTCAGTGCCCACAAGCCTCAATTCCCGTACTGACAGTAGGGTCGGGCTAATTAGAATGTCTTAAACAAGAGATACTTTATTGCCTACCTAATTTCTATTATGATTGAAGTACCAGCAATTTCCGTTATTATAAAAAGGAACCTTGCATATACGCTATACCAATAATCAGTCTGCCCCCTTCTTGCATTGCCGCCATCCTCCCTAAGGGGCATCCTTTTTAGCCTTTTGACCTCACTTGGCCTTGCCGAAAGCCCTAAAAAGCAAAGGAATCTGACCTTATCTTCCGGTGGACAAGAAGGTGGTCGTTTTGCTGTATTTCAGAGTCGGATTCGTTCCCTGCGCGATACCTCTTCCTTGACTGACTTTCTTCATGATATGTGTTGGATAAGGTGTTATAAATGCACTCTCGCCACTCTCTTTAAGTCGTATACCTCTTTCAATTTAGCTGGGGCCCGCGTAGTTAAGCAATATAGCTATTAATAAAGGCCACATCAAGAAGAAAGGTTTAACAAAGTGCCTACTAAGAGCCATGGCGGAGGGGATAATCATAGGCATAATATGGCCTCAACTAGCCACCTCGATTAACAGGATTCATTTCGTCGTTGTAAGCAGCAGTAACTGTCGGGATTTTTATCACCTTAACTGCTTGGTCGCCCAAAAAAAAAAAAAAAAAAAAAAACGCTATATCGGCTTGGCTTCTGACTTCTTAGAAGACAGCCTTTTCCTCTGTCGAGCTACGGGCGGGTTCGGGGGTCAAAATTCGAGCTATAAGCATATCGAACAGGAGAGAGTTGGTGTTAACTCGCCGGACTTGAGAAAGAATTCCTGTGTAGCTGTAATGTCACGGCGTCCATCACCAGAGCCAGAGGATAGTGGTTTGTATTCGCGGGATAGGCTTCTCCCCACGGACACCGCCTATGAGCCTATGAGGCATCGCTCGGTTGGTTGGTTAAGTACTTTCGTTCTTGATTAGCGTGAAATCGGCGAAATTAGCCTTAATACAGCCTACTACTTCCAAAACGCAAACATTACTTATATGTCCTTACTCTTTCCTTACTGTACCAGTGACTGCTTGTAATTAACTAAATTACATACTTTTCACCCATATACTCACCCCCTGCCTCTATTATCTTCATAAGATTATATCCTTTTTATCCATATAAGTTAGTTAGGGTATAAGTGCCTCACTACCTCTACCCCTACTGCACAATAACCTAAGGAACTCTAGTATATACTAGTCTGAGCATAATACCCCTTATAATAACGTACTGTAGATCTGGTAGCTATACCTTATCAGCATTGCTAGGTGAATATCACATAATCACCCCCTAGTTATCTCCTATTCTCAGTTCCCATCCCTTCAGGCAGTATTGCCTCAATCTCAACCTCAATATGCATAGTATCTAATGTTATCTTCAAAACCTCAATGGCTGTCCATATAGGCCGATGATTCGGAAAACGGCGCTTTAAAACCTATACCAGTGGCTCAAAGCTAGATCGCAGATCGGTGTAGAATGATCACACAAAGTAGACATCATCAAATGAAAGCTTAGAGTCGACTGATTGTAGTGCTCTGAGGATATTGTCATAGGTAGTCTCAAGCTCTTGCTCAATGACGCAGAGAATCTCGCCGGACTCATTCCAGCCGCCTTGGCCAGAGAGCTTGACGATGTTGCCGATTTTTATTGGTTGTGGGTAGTAGCCAAAATCAGAAAAGGTAATGCCTTGGCCTGGGTATTTAAAGAGTTTGGAAGATATAGCCAGAGGGCGGCAGAGAAAAAGTCATTTTAAAGACTAGGGTATAATTTAAGCTTAGTTTTTACCTTAAAATATAGTTAGAGATTTACGTTATAATGTAGACTTTAAGCTGCTTTCTTTATAAGCACTCAGTAAGTACTATATATTCTTAGCCATAAGTATGTCGGTATTACAAGATATAGTAGATTTAGCCACTGGCAGAAAGTGCTAAAAAGCTATATGACCACTTATAGAGGCTAATAAATACTAGTTATATATTCCTGTCAATTGAGCTGCTCCATATTGTATAACCCTGCCAATACCTTAACGCAAACGGACAATACAATTGAGTAGCTGCCTTTTTTAGGTAGGAATCCCATCTAATCTCGACCAGTCCACCTTACCATACTAATTTAGATCTAAACCCTATTACCCTTGACTAAATTAAAGAATGAATTGACGCGCTAAGATAGGATTTTCATATATACCTTCGCTATTCTAGAGAGAATAGAGTCTCATTATGTGCTAATGGTATTAAAAATCAACAAACTGGCATGAATGCTGCTGATAGTTAGGTATCTAACGGCTCTACTTAAGCAATTGGTGAAAGGACCACTCTAGGCCCTGTTTTAGTTATTCGTCGTGTTAACGCAATTTTCGACCTAAACCGGCAAAGAAATTTTGACGATTAAAGTGGCGACGCTACTGACATATGCTTGTTAAAATTAAATGAAGCTATACAACTCGCCGAGGTGTAAGGACGAATTGTACCTCCTAACGTAAATTGCCCACTTACAGTTTCTAGCTTTTGTTAACACTATCGGTCCCTACTTTATATCTCCGGGATCGCACCCTCAGCCATAGCTAAAATTATCCAAAGCCAGTTACCGTTTCTTGTTGCGGTTCATTGCCTCAATTGCATCTAACTTTGTCCCTGGTTGAACTTAGAAGGAAGTAAATCTCATTATGTACTTTAAACTTACGTTAAGAAAACTCCCTGAGATTATAACATGAAGTTTAATTTTAATTAGTTCTATCTATGGGGTGTTATTACTCCCGACCGTATCTTTACCATTTAATGTATGTAGCTAGTGACGGAAAGAACCAGTTTAACAAGACTTATATAGATAGTTAGTTGTTCTCTGGGCATTCTGCTCAGCAGGCCTTGATCGTGATAGATTTCATAGATATTAGGAATAAGTTAGGTTAAGAAAATCACTCTAAGGATGATTTGCAACGGCTTTCATTATAGGGTGGTATTTATCTGAACTACTTGCAGTAAGTATTAACCCGACTAATTTTGCTAGCTTAAATAGCTAACCCGTCTAGTTTCACGGTCTGGTGAGGCAGGCCATTAGTGATTAGCCTAACCTACTTTGAGTAGATATACTTGCTATTGAAAAGTGAATAAGTAACTGTGGAGAATAAGATGGCAATCGTAGAGGCCATTTTATATCGTTGTCTGCATGGAACCATTGGTGGTGAGGTTGTTATTGATGAGATAGGATTCTGTAACTGGCTCGAAGTGTGGAAGAAGTGGAACTCTCTACTTGGTAAGTTGAGACACCAAATAGTGCCTCTGGCTCCTAAACTTACAGACCTAGATATATCGCACCGAAATTCCTTATGTTTGGTATATAACTTTATCTCTGTTGTCCTTCTAAAATAAGTAATCAAATTTTTGAAAGAACAAATATACCACGACAGTAATACTTAGTAGAGTATTTAATGTAGGACGGACTGAAAACTGTCACCGATTTGTAATGCATGCTCATATGTATAATCTGCTCTCTAACATTTGATCTTATTAGAAGAGGTTCTAGCTATCAGAGTATATGAATATATGAACTTGGCGTACTGTGGACTAGTTCTGGCAGACAATATCAACCAAGGTCAGTTGCCTTTTGAGGAGGTAGTTGTGCTTCTCGAAAAGGTCCAGAGCTACTATAACTACCAAACGGATCGATCACGATTAGCGCTTCAGTTCGAGTTAAACAAAGCCAAACAGACTTGCCTTGTGACTGGAGAATCTGCTATGAACTTGGCACCTATGATTCTGGATGTCTCCAACGAAAGCCCGGCCAACTTTCCAAGTTTATTGAACCACTTATATTGTTAGACGTTTCAAGAGCTTAATGCTTTCTTGCCAAAATTTATAAACCTTCTTGCATATATGCATTCTAATGATATAGTATGTCAACACGAGCAATAAGATTAGCTGTCAAAGCAGGTATCCGTGTGAAAGTACTTGTCAAGGAATGGTCTTGGTGGAAACTCTATTTCTGCGTTTTTTAAATACAATGAACTCTCTTGATTGAACTGCGGTCGCTCTGCATCTTCCAAATATCTCATCTCGTACCTAGAATAGCTTACATGTTCATGGCCGTTGATATAAAAGTCGTCGAAGCGCGATGACAAAGCATTATATCATGTTGCCACATTGCCGCAGGTATGTAAAGCAAACCACGGTTTAGTACAGAGAGTTCCCTTGCAAGACTTTATCACGAAGAGTAACCTATCGAGCCTAGCAACGATCTTCCCTGTGGGGAGACCCAACAAAGTTGTAACATCTGAACCAGCATCAAGAAGGTTTCTTAGCTGTCCTAGATCTTCCTGAAAAACTGGCAGATTGGATTACCCAGCTTATGAAAAGTACTTACTGTGAAATCGTAGTGCTCGTGCTTATATGTGCATCAAACCAAGTAATAGAGATTGTAATCATCCGAGACGAGGCGGAGTGCTTTGTAAATGTTATTAAATATAAAAGTTTCGTTACGGTTAAAGTACAGACTATTACATTATATATCTAAACTTAATACAAAGGGTAATTAAGATAGTAAGATATAGTTCTTAACATTTTACTAGCTCGAGCTAGGCTAACTATTAATATAACTTACTTATACTAAATACCCCCAGCACATTACTAGGTATAACATTACTCCCTACTTAGTATAATATACTCTATACTCTACTAATATAAACCCAGCACAAGCGGTTTATACCTTGGGAAACACATAATAGTTACACCTAGATCCTGAGTGTGAGAGAGAACCTCCTCATAGCTACTTCCCTCTTGTAGCGCGGCCTCATAACACAACCGATCACAACTTAAGGTTAGTTATTACAGACCCCCGAATTTAAAATCAGACGTCTTAAGGGAGTAAGAAACGAGCAGGTTGGCTAACAATATCCAACTGAGAGGGGGTAGAAATAAAGAAGTGTTTTTCTAAATAGATAAAAAAACATAGAGATTCGTGAGATGTAGAGTTACACATACCATTTGATTGGTACGGAGTTTAATGATAGCGGAGTGGAGGAAGCTACGATATAGAGGCTCCCCACACCTGGATCTCTTAATAGGCTCGGGTAGTTCCGACTCCTTTTTTTCACGGAAACGAAGCGATTTAACGTTTCTACCTACCAAGCCGGCTGGTTTATTAAGTGGTCCTGGCTAACCCTCGCGTAATGGATTCTAGCAAACTTTTGCCTCCGTGGCTTCAAGGCTGGGTTTAGTTTACCTAAAAGTGGAGCGAGATGATGATACTTGTAGTTCCCTCTTCCCTCCAGAACGCTCATCTTACAAGCTGCTCGTTATTCTCAGAAGTTCCGACACAACTCTCCACCTGGCCTTGGTAATCCTTCAGAGCCTGGTTATCCGGCGCCTGGCGATGGCTTCCCTGAACCCTATGGGGGATGCGACAGAAGGATTTTCGACTCTTCCAGAAGTGCTTCCAGGATCAGCCCCGGAGGTAGCATGGCAAAGTCAGTCACAATCGGGACCAGCTTCGCCAAATGTACGGATTAAGGAAACCATTCGACCACCTACTTCGGCGTTTCTAACTATATCCAGCAGTGGCACGGCCAGACAAGGCAAAACGTGGTGGGCCCGCCCAAAGCTATGGCTGATTTTGTTCATAATCACATTTGTCCTTCTTGTTGCAGTAGCGGGTACAGTTGCCGGTATGTTCATAAATAGGAATAGAGGACAGTCCTCGTATGTTCCCTACACTCTAAACCTCTTCATAGCTTCATGTTAACGTATTTTGAAGGACTCCAATAGCAACACCGACCCATACGACGTTACCATCTGTCTGTCGAGGTAGCATCTGTCCTATAATGCTTGCCACAGCACCAGGAGAGTCAGCATCGGAGACGCTCTTCTTTGCATTAGGCCAAGATCACGCGATCTGGGTCCGCACTTGGGACGACCGCTCCTGGCAAGGTCAGTGGACTACTCTTGGAGGTTCATTCGTTAGTCAGCCTGCCGTGTTGAAATTAAGCGACCAAATCAACGTTCTTGCGGTTAGTCGCAGCAGTGGGGCCCTGATGAACAAGGTCATGAGGAACGGGGCTTGGGACTCACCTTGGTCTAATTTAGGCGGCTATTGCACGAGCCCTCCGACAGCTTGCTCCCGTAAGTCAGGGTTATTCGATGTCTTCGTTAGGGGCGGTGACTCTGCACTATATGGGAAAGTCTGGACAGATTCAGATGGCTGGTCAGACTGGGTGGACCATGATGGAATACTCTCGAGCTCGCCTGTGGTATCATGCGCGGGAACTAACCGAGTCGATGTATTGGTCTATGGCTCAGGTCCAAACCATGGACCGTGCGTCAAACGATGGAACAACACGGAAGGTTGGCTGGACTGGGATTGCTTTGAAGGATCAGACTTCAGAGGCAATCCTTGTGTTCTCTCGCTTGACTCAGAAAGGACCGACTTCTTTGGAATTGGACCGCATGGGGCCATGTATCAGACTACATGGACAACTTCCACAGGGTGGGCTGCTCAAAAGGACCTTGGGGGTTCGTTCGAGTCAGTTCCTCATGCTTTTGCTACTAGCTCCTCAAGGATAGACGTCCTCGTAGTCGGCACTGATGATCGTTTGAAGCATAAGGCGATGATAGACGGAACATGGAACGCAGACTGGGATGATCTGGGAGGGAGTTTTAACAGCGCACCTGTTGCTGTCGGCACGAATACAGGGAAGATAGGAGTTTATGGGATAGCCTTGAATGGAAGTGTGTTCCACGCAACCTGGACCATCGGCGAAAACTTTAGCTGGAGCGATGGGACTGACTGGGAATTTGATGGAGGAGCAATGGCTACAAGTTGGTATCAAGGGGCTGCATGATGTAACAGAGTAGATTGCAGGCTGTACAGTCAGGCGAAGATAAAGGTGGTATTTGTAATAGTTGGCGGGAAGCTAGGTGGGATCAATGACTGTATTTCATTAAAGCTTGATAGAAGCAAGAGAATATCCTGTGTTGTGTCTTCCTCAAAAGGGATCGTGTCCGTTTCGTCAAGGTCACGTGCCCAATCTCCAATACGGTATTTCAGAAATATTCTTTATTATCTCTTTCGGTAGCACAAGGCAACACGAGGTCACTCGCCCCAGATACCGTAAGTAATCAAAGTAGTACATATAGAGTACAGAAAGTTTATAAAGAGATATATTTTAATCAAAACACTATAGATATCATAGTAAATATATTGTGATAGAAAATATAGCAACTTAGTAGATACCTAAGTAAAGTACACAATAAATATAACTTTAATAATTATAGCTTTTATATATATTTAACCTATAGTGCTAATAACCTAACTGGAGTGCCTATTTTTCTAGCTAGTTATAGGGAACATGTAAAGTAAGCTACCAGTTTAGAAGACCTAATATAGCTATATAGTATATAAGGTAGCAATTTATAATAATTAAAACTGCTAGGGCTTATACTACTATATAAATTAATATATAGTAAGTAGTACCTCTTATTTCAGTTATTTTAATCGGTCCTATGCCCTTATTATAACCTCTCTGTTGCCTTATGTTATTTAAAGAGATACATTTTTTTCTCTATCCTTGACTTAGTTTCTTTAATTAGAAACTTCTCTTCTTAATTAGACTAACTCTATAGTCCCGTTATACTTATCATTTCCTCCTGGTAGCTCTACTATTCTTTCAGACCCAGCTAGCTCAGTAATTCCATGAGGTGAGATAGGCGTTAAAGCCTCAGCCACTTCTATAAGTTTAACCTTATTTCCTCCCATAACCTCAGCTACTGGAAGGGCAGTGTCGTCTTGTGCTTTCAAGACAACATTGCTTTCTGCAGGCTTGGTTAACAGTCCCTCCCCATTTAGTTCAGGCTTACTGAAAGCTTGATCCCCTAGTGTCGTCTCTTCTCTCTTGTCCTTTGTCCTGCGCCAGAAGAAGAAAAGCAGCAATCCAATGATAGCAAGTGCACCGATAGCCGCACCAGCTCCGATCCCAGCTTTGGCGCCGGTAGAAAGCCCACCACTAGAATGGTCGCTGCTCTCTGTTGGCGTTGAGTCCCCCCATTTGTTCTGATTCGCTTCCTCCTCCACTTCAGGATCCCACCCCCCGGTGCTAGGTCCCCTCTCCCTAGCCGGTGCAGTATGGTTTCCATCGCAGCTATACGACCCCTTCACAATTTTCTGGAAAAAGTTCTTATCGAACCAGGAACAGTCTATGGACGCATCGCCCTGTAGCTCGAAATCACCCGTCACCTCTTCCATGCCAAAGAACTCGACATTGGTCAAGTTGCCACTGATCTGGATAGAGTCGACGATCCTGAGGTTGTTGGTCGTAACATTCGACAACAGCTCGTTGTTCCGTATGACAAGGTCCCCAAGAAACACCAGCCGCGGTAAGGCCAAAGTGTCTAAAACCTGGTTTTTGCTGACAGTTATGCTCTCCGTCACATTGCGCAGGGACGGTAGAATGAGCGAGCTGAAGATGTTGCGTTCAAATTCTAGTGAGCCAGTGACATTGACTAGTATATCCATTTCCAGTTTGACCACCTCGCTGAATAAGCTCGCTGCGAACGACGTGATATTTTCGGGGCCAATCCTGGACAGTTTGGGTAGCGAGAGCTCGACCTGGCGTCCGTTATCGGTGAAGCTTAGGGAACCGGCGTACTCTAGACTCGGAAGCTCAATCACCTCGAGTTCTGGATGGAGGGTAAAGAGAATTTCCCCATTCACGCGGCTGAGGTTGGGAAAGTTAGCCCGCGCGAGGTTTTTGTTGTCTGCAATTCGAAGCTGAGACCCACTCACTTCCTTTAACGCCGGTGCTGTTAGACCGTACAAGTTGAAGTTTTCCGTCACCTCGAACGGGCCCGAGCAGGTTGCAACGCCCAGCAGGTCGAGATCTCCCAACGAGTTGTCCCAGGCGAGGAACGAACCCATCGTGACTTCATTGCCAAACTGTAACACGACGTTGTCCGCGCTGAGTTTCACAGCAGTGTCCCCTACAAACGATAGCTGCGGAAGCGTGAGATTGACCGAGGATATCTGGGACGTGGTATTTTCGTAGAAAACGGTGAGCCCATCGGTAATGTTACGCAATTTCGGCGCCACAATGTATATGCTGTCGTAGCGGTAGGTCGGGTAGATGAGGAGACTTTATTGATTTTCGTAATGTCGCCGGAATCGATGATCGGCTCTTCTGTGTCCCATCCGGCATCGAAGTCGATTGTGATATCACCTTCGAAGGTGTCGCACGATGTGATTTCGTTGAGTTCAGAGACGCTGTTGACTCTTATGTAGCCCGCTCCGGGTTTGCATTCTGAGCAGGTGCCATGTTAGCCCGACGACGAGCAAGACGATGTCATTGCTATTTTCTTACCTGCAGCGTCCACTAGTGAATAGCATAGCAGCAGGATAGCCGCGACGCCGATTCGGATGGCGAAGTTGCGCATGGTGCTCTGCATAAACAACTACAAACAACGCAGTTTCTCTCCAGAGCGAGGGAGGTGAAGAAGTCAGGGTTGACACTGTAGTCTGCCCTTTTCAGAAGAAATACACCTAGATCCAACCTTGGGGTCAAATCTGTATCCCATGAGCCAGCCACTGTTAAATGGCCAATTGAAAACCTGGTTCATCTCCCTTGAGAGCGCTTGGGAGAAGCCATTATGGGTACGCCAAGGCTTACTGCATTCCTCATGTGACGGTTGGATTCCACAAGGGATAAACTAGTCCATACTAGCAAATCTTGGTTTAATATACCTACTTAGAGTTATAAAGCCGACTGTATTACCCACCTTAGCAACAAAAATTACAAGACATCTTCCTCAACAACCTTAACCTTGACCTTCATTCCCCAGCCATTCGGTCCTCCTATCCAGTTCTTCTTCTTTCCCACCTTCTCCACAATATTCACATGATCTCTGAGTGCTTCTTTCAGCTTTGCGGGATCATTCTTCATCTTCTGTAAAGATATCGTCAGCTGCACACCTTCCCTCTGCTTTTTACGTCCTAAATTCCAAGCCCATTCAGACGAAAGCACGACGCGAGGTTTGCTCTCATCAACTCTTCCGGATGGATACAAGCGACTGAGAAGGTACCCGATCCTGCCAAGGTATGCAGCCCACCAAACCTCTTCTGGCGTGATGATAGCACGGAGGGCCTCCTTGAAGTGAGACTCGCGTGGGGGCAATTCACCCATATACCGCGATTCCAACATAAGCGCAAGTCTAGCTCTATCTTCATGGGAGACCCCGCGTGTGGAGGCGAGCAAGCCAGTGCTTGTGCTGTACATTGCCGCTGTGGAGGCTAATTCCTTATCCATGATTGTATGAACATACATAATATTGGCGAATGCTCGTATGACGTGCTGGCTGATAGCATCCGGAAACCTGCGAGTACCACCCTTTGATGGTTCAGGAAAGGAGAAGATGAGAGAGTTGAAGATGGCTTGAACTGACTCCGGCGCGAAACGCTGTGTGGTGACCTCAAGAGGGTCTTGCATTCTGATACTTGGCTCGAGTTCCCTAAATAGCAGTCCTTCTCTTACGCCTCCTTGACAGAAGTGCGCACGTTGGATTCCATGGGGGATTGCGTGGGACAAGACATTGACCAGAAATGCAACAGCCGGGACCTGTTTTCTCCTTCGATCTGAAACCCGGAAGACGGAATGGGCTGTCCGAGCCACTTCTTCCATGGCTTTGGTGTTTTCAAACCTCTCCTTAGCAACCGTGTAACCATTGATGATGGATATTGGATAGGGTAGGTTGCCGTTCTGGTTCATGTATAGCAGCAGATAACCCCAGCCTCTAAACCCCCCTCCAGAGAGGTAGAGTGGGAACCCGCCATTCGTCTTCGCCTCTGCTACTAAGCTCTCAGGAACTCCAAGATTTTCATATGCATCCTTGAAATTTGTAATCATCTCCTGGCGCAACTTTTCCCGTGCTTTTTCTGCCTCTTCCTTGGATTTTCCCCTCTTAAGGTCTTCTAGTGTCTTGGTCATTGCAGCCGCTCCGTATGGAAAGCTGATTGAACCTTTATCGCTGATACGCACGTTTCCTCCTCGAGATATGATCCAAGTGATCTGAGTGCTACCACCACCGAGGTCCATCATAAGACCTCTAATATCAGAGAAGCCGCTAGCAACACCTAAAGCACCGATACGTCCTTCGTCTTCTTTGCGGAGCATGTCGACAGTAAGTCCAGTAGAAGAGTGGATTTCCTTTAGAAAATCCTTGGAGTTGAGGGCAGCGCGAGTTGCTTCAGTGGCGACAATATGGATGTTGTTTCGGGGGACGCCAAGATCGGCGCAGACAATCTTGAAGCGATTCAGGGCGGCGATAATTTCATCAATGGTATGGCGTGGAATGGGTATCTTATGGCCAGTCTCTGGATCAAATTGCGCATCGTAAAGGGAAATGTCGACACGATAGACATGGACTGTTGGCAAAATACGAGAGAATGGCGGTGATAAGTCCGTGACTGAGAACCGGATGCCGTTACTAGTGAGTATAGGTCAGCCTATATCAATAATATCTACTATTTCGATATATATATACTATATTGCCCCATCATATGGTAAGTAATCAAACTGCCCATCATCACTTACCTTCCCATGTCAACTAAGCCCCTCAAGTAGGAGCGATTTACTGCCTGATCCTCATCTTGAGGCCGAAGATTTAAAGTGTAAACAGAACGTGGCGAGGCTTCAACGATTTCGAAATCTGAGCTATAGCATTCCATTGCGGATTGCGGGAAGCCTTGGATTGATGCATCTGTAGTAGGTTGACAAAAAGACTCGAATGAAGTGTCTGTCATTGTGGGTAAACGAGATTTCGTTACTATTGCTTGCGAAGGATGAATGGCAGAATCAGCTTCGTATTTCAAGGTTGGATTTATGTTCTTTTTGAAGCTTGACTGAGTTCGTATGTCAGACATAATGATACTTGCTGAAAATGTATGGGACGTGTCCCGTTACTAAGATGATTGGCTCACCTTAAATGTGGCTGCTGACAGGTTTGATGAATGTAGTCAGATTATAAACTATGATTTCGAAGGTTTAGAAGCACTGGCCAGTGAAATATACTTTACTACAGCCATTATAACGCCATTACGCTACTCGCTATCAGGGTCCTTTTTAGGGATGGGATGGAATGGAGTAACAGGTAACTCAATAAGATTGGTTTTTACATTCTGTCTTTAACAAAGTGTCTTGACTTTCTTGAAACTGATAAACAGAGAACGTTATTATTCTGAATGAAGTTTTATAGGAGGTTAGAGTGTGGCTGTTAAACTATAATGATACTAGTTAGAATGAGATATATCGATGTATTGGTGAATACTGTTATTACACATCAGCTTGACAAGGTGGCTGCAGAAAGGTTTCCAATTTCTATGGCGTCCTGGTTTAGAGTTTTGTCTCTCGTAGCTTATAATTTAACCTTTCCGCAGGGAGACGGAGACAGTGACATAATAGATCGATATCTGTTCAAGCCCAATCCTCTGGGTTATATGGCCCCTCCCTGCTGCGCAATACCTTGACGATATTCAACACACCTCTCTCTCCCACATTGGTATAGCTTGTCTAGATACTTCGGCGGCGTCGATTGCTTACCCCAGCACAATCTTGCCCTGTTATCGATACGTATCCACACGACTGAGAATCTCCTGGCCATCGTACCATATCCTACTCTGGTTCTTTAGTCCAAGAAGTGTTTTCCACTTTCGGCTTATCTCGGTCTGGAGAAGATACCAATCCGCCTCAGTACGACTGAGCTGAATGACCAAGTTTGTCGGCCGAGAGACACTGGGAACATCTGACAGTTTCTGCACCTCAGACTTTGTTGTGGTTGCCCAGAATGAGATGGGCTATGACGACCATGACTCGTACAGCCATGATGTATTACGTATGGTCAAGTGATAAAACAGTGACCAGGGCAACTGCAGATGTTTGAGAAGTGAGTATAAGGCTGGCAACATCACTGAGACTTAGCTGCGATAGGATCGATAGTCTAATCTAAAGGGGAAGTTTTGGGAATGGATCTATAGGAGCTCTCCTGAGCAAAACGTCTGTTAGGGCCAATTCGGAGTAGCCGTAGTAATCCTCTTTGAAACACTGCGTCGATGACATGAGAGACTCTAAGCCAGGCACAAAGCATGGGTTGGCAGCAAGGAATTCATTCCTATGTATGTATTCCTAGGCCTGCTGCCAGCCATTTATAACCGCAGAATGTCCAGCAAAAGCGTGAAAGTCATCATATGTTGCCTCAAGTCCCCACCACTGCGTGAGGTACTCAATGTCAACAAGCCTTTATCGATGCAATGAGGCTCTCTTGAACACCTCGAGACAGGTTGGATGAAAAGGTATAGCGCAATCTTCTGCATCGTCCGGATGCCGAAGGCAGCTGTCAGCCTTGGGCATACTCTGCCCATGTCGCTCGGGGAAGACATTCGGGGAACTCATATCCCTGCTGGGCATCCGGTCACTCAAATCGCTAAGGAAAAATCTCCCTGAGAGTTCATTCGCCTCATCATCCGGCTGTGATTCCCAATCCTCCGGTTTGCGCACAAGGCATTGAATGACTTTACAGCCTCTCATGGCCTCTGCCGAGATGCTGTATTCATTGTACGCTTGGCTTTGATGACAGTTTGGGCCTACTATGTGTTCCCATTCGCCTGGTGAGCCCCACTGTCCAATCTTGTCGGGACGAATTTTGACAGGCTCCGAAGATGCAGCTCCAGAGCTGTCAGTAGAGCCTTGTCCAGTAGTGCCTCTATAGACGAAATAACATCCCTTTTTTCTTGCGGCGTATGTGCGGGTTGAAGTCGTAAGCAAATGGCCCCCAACCCTTGCCCCAAGTAGCGCTGCAAGGCTCCTTGTCTGTACGGAAGCGACTGATGTTGAAGCTGATGCCACATATTTGGCAGTGGACTTCAGAATAGCCCATGACCGTGGCGTTATTAAGTTGTCTTGTCTGAAGTGAGAAAAAACTAAAGAGGCGGAGAGTGGGAGCTATGCTCTTTTGTATTCTTTACTGAGAACTATTTTTCTCAGACAGCAGCTCCACCTTTCGGTGATTACTTGTTCAGCTCTGGTAAAGCAGCCGACTGTGAACATGCAGATAACAGGCATAGTGAGAGACTTCCATAAACAAGCAGATACTGGTGAATGGCGATATTCCCAAGGTCGTTTGCACTGCTTATGCTGGGATGTGAAGTTAAGGAACCAGAGATACGGAAGTGTATCTTAATTGTAACAAATTTGGCAATGATAATCTGACACTAGATGCTGGTATAAGCAGGGCTGCAAACACTGTAACTGAAAGTCAAGAGCTGGATGTATGTGTCTACTATAGGTAACCAACGTCTTGGTGCTTAAATAGCCAGCAGATTGTTATTAAAGAATGAGTACCTAGGTAGTCATTAGAAGCAGGTTATTAATAGATATGGAATTACAAGAACCAGCTAAGTATGTGGCTAACCATGGATTGTATCTGATCTATATGATACAAATTCGAAAGTAGAATTCAAGACCTACTCCTGGGCTGTTTACAGGCCCTGATAAATGTGACCACTTTATTGAGGCTGGTTGATATGATATGGTTTGGTAACATATGATATGCCATCAGAATAATTAAGGAATTTGGGTAAACCTTTGTCAACCTTACACATGTGACAAGTGCCATTAGATATCCTTTAAAGAATTCAGCCTTTAGGAGTTTATGTAACTACTTCTTCGAGATAATAACTGCTTCCTTCTCTACTATAACAAGGACTCTTGCATCATATTCGAACATTATTCTTACCTCTAAATTTCTGTTACCAACTCATTATAAACATTTCAATCTTACTTTTTGTCAATATGTTTTTTCCAACTTTCCTGAAGCCAGGTCGTCTACGGTTTGGAAACTCTCTCATCCCACTACCAATCACCCCGCTGAACCTGCCATCATTCCAGACTATGAAAGCAAGGGGAGTTCAGAGTCTATTATCGGAAAGGGCCAGCGCGCTTTGGTCAAGTTCAGTGACCTCCAGGAAGAGGAAAAGTACCGCTGTACGTTATTCTCGACCTGCAACAAGAAGGCTGATTGCTACTACCACAGCCATCATTAAGATTTAGGCCAGGCTTAAAAACAAAAACAAACCAGTAATATATCACCAGAAGTCTTTAAGAAAGTAAAAGTAATAGTAGTGGCAGTGGTGCTTATGGATCTTAACTAGTACTCGCACCTTTAAGCCTCCTTATTTAGCCCCATCCTTGCAATATCCCCTGACGAAGCTTTATGGCGGAGATAGATAAAGTTCTTCAGAAATGCTATGTATAATTAACTTGCCTGATCTTCATACTCAGTCCTACTAAACTTACTCTTATATACTTCCATCTGGTAGCAACCCCAGCTGAATGTAGCACGCATTAGTTCAGCCACGAAGTAGGACCTTTCAAGCTTGGTTGAGCTGGCAAGGCCGATAAGATTCCTGAGCGTCACTGTTAGAGGCAAGTCAGCTGTAGAGAAGCAGATACGTACGCCCACAGATGAAGGTATGGGAGGCCTGTCCAGGGCTTGAGATTGAGGAACCGAAGGTTGTCATACAGACGATGCATGTCTGCCCAATTTGAGCTGTCATGAAAACCAGCCTTCCTTTGCATGGTGCGGTGGACAATACGAGACGCGATGGCGCAGGTCTGAGCAACAAGTCCTGGAAGTTCATGGGTTGGGAGAGCCCCGTCAGCCATATCATTCAGATTCATAATCCTGACAACCATATTGGAAGATCCGCTTTCGGCCCCCTGGTCGCAAAAGCATTCAACGGCATCAGAAGTCAGGCTCAGAATCCGCGCAAGCCTTGCGGAGGTTTTAGGACCAATGAAGCGGTCGACGCGCAAGAAGTCCTCGTCCTCACACCGCAGCAGAGGCGAGCTCACCATGTGGTCGCCGCCGAGCTTCTCAACAGTTCGCCAATGAAAAACGGGCCGACCAAGGGAGCTGAAGGCTAACTTTGTGTCGAGGCAGATGCATTGTAGAAGATCAGCCCTACAGGTAATGAGTAAGGCTGGAGAAACAACGGTAATCGCTCTTACATAACCACGATGGCCTGCATAGGTAGAGGCATCTTCTGTAAGCCGCCACGAGTCTTAATAAAGCGCTCGACAGCAGTTAGATGGGTGACGGTGTATGGACTGAAGCGGACCATCTGCAAGGATTCAAGAAACAGCGAGTATTAGCAAGGGGCTGGGCGTCTTGGACAAGCATTCACAAACGTCCAGGGTGGAGAGACTCGTACCTCAAACATTCCGAGGATGGTAACCGGATACACAACCTGGTATAACTCGGCATTGGTGGCTGTATCAAGAAAGTATTGCAGTTCACGGACAGCGTTCCATTCGTAGTAAGGATACGAGATGTCGCTCGTGCCGCGGAAAGCATCCAAGATCCCCGTTGTTAGCAGCCAGCCGATGTAGATACAGGCAGACTTGCTCATGTCAGGCCTAAAGAAGTTAGACTGGTAGAACCCTACGAGGACGTACGCTTCATCAAGGTATGAAGAATCTGTAGGTAAGACGTCAGAATTTAGCCCACATGGAGTTATAGGCCAGTGCCGGGACTCTTACAAGCGCCACATAGAGACAGATAGTTCTGGAATACTCTCGCATGAATGCCAGTCGGATGACAACCCGTCAGACCAATGTCGCGAGGTCGGGGTAGGATAGGTACGAGGTTTCGGACTTGTCTTGGAGCTGAGTTTGGAGACTCTAGGGTATCTCCTGTGCTCGCAGCTTGGGTTCTAAGTATCGGTTAGAGAGTGAATAAAGTCATTAGAGAATAGAACGAGGATGTACTCTGAACTGCCCAAAGCTGTTTCTGCCGCTACAAGTCTTTCTACAGACCCTATCAGCCAAGCCTTATCCATTGCTTAGAGAATACTCACTCTGATGTGAGGCTACCTTCTCCTTGGCCCGAAATGAGACCATAGCCCGAGACCGGACAACAAGTTTCTGCTCCCTGGTCAATCTGGGACCCTGATAGGTCACAAATACGTTTGATTGAATAGGCATCGTGTAGACGACAGAAGGAAGTGCTGAGCGGCTGAGGTTAAAGAAAGGAGGACAGTTGGTAATTAAATCATTGGTTGCTTCAGCGTTTCCCCTTTTAGGAAACACCTGGTGAGGTGTTAAACAACGGCTGCGCCTCAAGCTGCTTTCTCTACAACCAATCACCAGAATCTTGGCATTTTCAGCATTTACCTAAAGTAGTAAAGCGCATATTACAGATTATCACTAACTCAACCAGCCCCGCTAGCCCCTCCGCTGAAGTGGCAGTTATAATAATTTAGGGTTCTATCCCCGAGCGATTTAAATTTAGGGCTGACCAATGAAACGTATTTTTTCTCTTAGAGCAATTACCCATTAGGGTAAAGACTAATTCTACTACAACTGCATCCTGGCACCAGCTACAGGCCTGCGTGAATGAGATACCTCTGTCAGCGTCTAGACCCTTTTGGATCCGTTGGTTGTTCGCAGATACGAGTGGTGGTGGGTAATTTTAGTGCATTGAGGAGTCAACCGCGATGACAGCCCATAATAGTCCTAGCAGTATCTCCACTGCATATACCCAGCAGCTTCGGGATTGAACCTCACGTCCATTATTATGATCCTCTCAGGGATCTGTTTGCGAATTAGCTCCTGTCGGTGAAGAGAACTCAGGCAATTCATCCTAGTCAGCGCAGTCCAATGGCCCTTTGCTCTCTGCAGTTGAGCAAGGGTTAGAAATAAAGCATGCGAAGTTGAGGGAGAGAAATTTGCTGGCGATATCAATATATAAAAGAGACTGCTGTATCCAGCTCTCTAGCTCTTTTTTCTCATCATCATCCCTCACTCAGTTCTCCTTCTCTCTTACGCTCTTCAATAACTCCCATTCTGAATCTCCATCTACACTTACAACCGCCAAAATGCAGCTCTCGAACATCGTCCTTACCCTCATCCCTCTCGTTGCCGTCTCTGAGGCTGCCTGCCACAAGAGCGGCGAGACTTGGGGTAGCATCAAAGAAACTGTGCTGTACCAACTCCGAGATGCGTGCAGGCAGAGCGCGTTAGGTGGCAGTTATTCTCAGGGCCAGAAAAAGACGCACTGCATCTTCGTCCCTGGCGCCGGCAAGCACGGCGACCTTGAGGTCAAGCGTACTAAAGGCGGCTCCGCGACCCTGTCCGAGTATGATTGCTACTTCTACCTGAG
This sequence comes from Fusarium guadeloupense, assembly GCA_021655865.1. Classification (NCBI taxonomy): domain Eukaryota; kingdom Fungi; phylum Ascomycota; class Sordariomycetes; order Hypocreales; family Nectriaceae; genus Fusarium; species Fusarium guadeloupense. Next base: position 20,488 of record JAJJWM010000062.1, read on the forward strand.
CCGTGAGGTTTCGGGTTGCGATAAGGGTGGCCGACGCGGTTACGACAACTGGGAGTTCAGGTATGTTACGAGCTTATTGGATGTTGAATGTAATTGCGATGGACAGAATATCTAACCAGCTACTAGTGCGGACCCCAACAGTGGCGCTTGCTAGATGCCTCTCGCCCCCCGAGGCCTATCGTGGACGAATGTCCCGTATTCAAAATCGGTTGCTGTCTTATTGGAGGAGGAACGGGGTGTAACTGGATGTATCGGCTTTCCTTGCTCAACTTAAATCCCCCTATGTCTCTGACCCGCTATCCCACCACTATCTCATCGTCTTGCAACATCACTGTACCCTTCGTTTTGTAAGCCTACAGGCTTCTTTCAAAAATTCTCAAGGATAATAAATACCTTGATTTATCAATTTCCTTTCACATTGTATCCTCTAAGTTGTTCGTGACTCTGTGGGCAAATCTAGGCTAGTGGATGTAGAACTCAATATCACAGCAAAGCAGCTCGAACTACTGCTCCACTCGGATCCTTAAATGAGTAATTCATTCAATTTAGTAACCTAAAAATAAACGTTAAATTGTAACTTTAAGTCGTTATAGATACAATGAAATAAGCGTTAAGATAAACAATTAGAACCAGTTATTAGCTAGACGCCGATAAAGTCTAATTGTTATCCTAGGGTAGCGTAATATAACGGTACATATTCTCAAAGTTACTAGCATCTACTTAGAATTAGTTAATAACACTGTATATTACTGTGAATCACTCTCCTGATCATCAGAGCATTTCAGCAACCTTTGAGGCGGTTGTACGAAAGAGCTGGGCTATCAACATGTTCAATCAGCAGTTGAGGAAACACTCAGAAATAACGGATTCGTGGTGATGTGTTCACTTTGACCTTTGCCGAGGTGAGTGCTACGCTCGACAGTATCAAATGCCGCTAATTGTTCCGTGGTCTAGTTTCTTTAGGATTGATGCAGAGGTCATAAATGTTCACATTCAAGGTCTCGTCCAGATGGTCAGACGCAGGGCGCTCCACGAGGAGCAATGCGCTCCTTTCATGGTGCAGCGACTTTGTTCTTTAGTACGTCCTCTTTATGCGGGCTTGATGTGTTTCAGCGTAGCCTGGTTGGTATACTAGCGACTTGACTAGCTACATGATTACCTCTGCAGGTAGTCTCCAGCAACAGCTCTTTCAAGCCCACATGGTGAGGAAGACTTGAAGGCAACCTCGGCAATAATGATAGGAGAAAAGAGGTAGCAAATCCCAGGAAGGCTCTGGCGAGGATAAAGGTGATCAGGTTTTGAGCCAAGTCCTGCATAATGGCAAAGCCAATGCAGGTCACCAGACCGGGCAGCAGGGGAAGTTTACGGACCCAGCGATCCGACACGTAAGTAACAACGAACACACCAATAACCTTGACAAGGGGGTAGACGGCATTAATGAGACCGAGTAAGGCGCCAACTCAATTTCCTTCTTCTCCTTAGATTTAAACAGGCCCCTCGTATAGAATTATTTGGGAGGACAGGACAGATTGAAAGGGAACAGCTACTGATACCGGCTGAGTGAAAATTCAAGGCGATGACGATCGAGCTTGAATTAAAGTTGAGCCAGGAAGGGAAACATGGTGGAAAACAAGGGAAGTCAAAGATAGTTGAATCATTTTCATTCTCATCATTAGGACAGTTATTCCCCACGGGGAAAGAAATAGCTCAGTTCCAGGTTTATAAGTCCAAGCCCAATCATGAGCAACTTCCCCGCAAACACACCATGACATGTCGTTACATTGGGCTCAATGAAAGCGACCTCCGCCTTTTGAATCATGAGATTACTACCTTTGGGTTTATTGCCCACTCCCCCCGATCCCTACTAAACCTCAATAAAAACTTATGATTAAACAGAGTTTTTTAAGGTATAACCGTGCCTTTAGACTTCAGGGGCTAGAAAGGGAAATCTCCGTATTTCCACCTGTATTCTTAGTATATTGGAATTTCAAAATTAATTCCGATTCACCCCCTACAGGAATTATAACGCTGAAGGAAAGGCGTACCCTACCACCTAATACAGATAAACGGCAATAATGACAATAAAGTAGCGAAGAATCCCCCTCCGGTCCAGAGGTTATGGCTTGAGAGTCAACTGTTACCAGAGTCAGCTTATTCTTTTAAATCGTCCGCAAAGTATAGCTTACGTCTCTCCCAGTTTTATCCCATTGTCATAATAGTGATTGAAGTCGATCTGAATAGTATGATTATCCGGACACGTGTCAATCAATGGCCCATAGACATAGTCGTTCATGCTATTTTCCAGCTCCAAATATCCCCGTGATGTGCCTGTGTGCATCTTATGGTAAAGTTGCCGACGTAAATCTGATTGCTTACATACTCTTTGTCGTACAAGCTGAAGTCAATGCACAACTCTTCTTCAATATCTTGATGGTTGCGGCTTGGTGCCCAGGGCGTGACGCTGATCTCACTCAGCGCGCAGACACTAATATTGAGGGCTTTCCTCTCAATCTCCAAGATGGGAGGGCGCCTGCCGGGACATATACGAGGGAACTCGGATCAAGATAAATTTTCGCATATGACTGAACAGTTGAGGCGAATCACATGTTTTCGGAGGACATCAATGTGAATGTTGTTTATAAGTCAAGTAACGAGAAATGATGCGTTTAAGACTGGTTCCCGAAAATAAGGAAAGAACATTTGTCAATCTGAGGAACTCATCAAGATTGTGATGTCCCTTGAGAGGGGGTTGTCTACTCAGAGGCAATCCTGAGTCTCAATATCAGAGGTGAAAGGGCTATTTGCGACGTGCGCTACGACGATCGTGTGTTTCATCAGGGCCATAGCCCACGGCTTAGCATCGTAGCCGATCGAGATAGCATTACTGTCGCACCCACCATAGGAGAGATCAATGCAAGACATATCACTAATGGGGGTGACGGTAACTGAGGCAGTCTGGAGTGTCTGTTGTACAGCACTGCAGTGCATAACTATACTCGGCGCTCATCTTGGAGATGAAGGGTTACGGTCAATGGCATGTCCCAGAAGAGTGTATGTAATGGGGATCGTAGGGAGACCCAAGATTAATCGCAACACATTGATCAAGGCCAGCAGACCCCAGAATCCGAGGTAGCTATTAGGGCTTACTCTCCCGCGCTGGTCGTAGTACGTGGAGGCTGTCAATGGACGTTTCTCGAAGATGCATATCAGCACCCATGGCGTTACAACTGTCGCCGCGTAGATAATTAGCAGCCAGAGTGGAGTCTTCGTGTATGCGAGGACAGGCTCGGACTTTCGGGGTTCTTTGTCTGTCTTTTTTGTACGTTTCTGAAGTACGGTGTTAGTGTCTCGATCTGGTGGTGGGCATGGAGACTGAAGATCTTGTTGGGAGAAGTGAAACTGGACTGGAAGACCTCACATCCCCTGAGGCGACTGCGACCTCGTGTCCATGGTGGAGATGAGCTACAGATAGAGAAACAGGAATGGACCGGGCAATTGGTTCGAAATATAGTCCATTTTTCCTGATCAAACCTTTGTTTTGCGGCTGGCGAGAGGCCTGCATCAAGTTGCGTGGATGCGCTGGAGTAGATCAGCCTTGCCAGGCGTTATAATCCTCGAGGTGCTGTCAGCGTGGGCCCATAACATCACATTGATGTATGACATTCTGGTTGGGATTAAATCCTTCCGGCTGAGATATAATGTTACCCCACCTCGCGTTCTTAGCAAATCAGTTTACAGACATGACAATCTAAGTTGGCTCAGGCTGATCTGCATTGTCTGAACTTGGCACTGAGCTTGATGTAACTTTGCCTTACATATCACCATACGTCTATGTTTGTAATTTGATGCTATACGTGAGAGTCTCTGGGAAAACAGCTGAGTTACATTGCGATCTTGAGCACCCTAGCTACATATCGTCTACCATAGAACAAATCTAACATACAATATCAACGGTGACAGGTACATCTGCAATTAAGTACAGTACAGGAGGACTGTTTCTTCTTTTTCACTAGATAGAGGCTAAGTAAAATTGTTATTGTCGAGGCTTTTTGGGCTGAATGGGCTTGTTAACTTACCGACTTTAGAAGTCTCCTCCAAGTCCACATCCCCTGCGGTCGCTTCCCTTTTCTTTGAGTGTGCCGCAACATCGGACATAGGGACCTCGGTATCAAGCTTTGTCGATCGGGTCTGTGGTTTCTTCTTGTCTGTAACCGCTTTGGTGGTAACAGCTTCACTCTTGGCTCCGGTACCCTTTTCGAATTCCTCCATTGATATGGCGGGGGCGACTGTCGCCTCGTGATACTCATCATTTAAATGCTCCTTCTCGTGGACGTGGTTTGTCGTGTGGATGACCTTTTGCTGGACTGTTTCCCTCTCAATGACGGGTTGGATAGTCTCGTGGATATGACTGTTGAGATAATGTGAGCGGGGTGTACACTTGTCTTGAAGTCACAAGCTAGTACTTACTGGTGAACATGTTCATGCTCCTTTGTAGGCGCGTACTCCCTTGAATGAGTGGTATCCTCGACATGCTTTTCGCCATGGATTCTAGCGGCTTCTTCCTTGGCCTTTGCTTTAGCCGTGTTGTCCCGGTGGTCAATTTCTTCCTCGGCCGCGTTCTCTTGGTAGACATGTTTGGTTGGAAGAACGTTCTTGTCTTTGACGGGCTGGATTGTGGTATGATAGTGGTCCTGATGTACTTCGTGGTCGACTACCGTGTCAACCTTTTCGTGCTCGTGGGACTTGACGTCTTCGTGCACGACAGGTGCAGTCTTCTCCTTTTGTACAGTTGTATCATCATCATGAGCTTCCACGGTCTTGTCCACTTTCTTAGTGGCTTGCACCTCGACGTCGTTTTCATTCACATTGCTCGACTGGCCAGTCACGACGTTCTTTACAGAAGTCGCTAACTTGCTCAAAGCGTTATCTGGTAGTTCAGACGCCATATTGAAAGAGTTGTAGGATTTTTCTTGATAAGATAATTCAAAAAAAATAATTCAAAATTGAAATATCTGTTATAGAATGAAGTTCGATTGAATCAGCTTTAACTTATAACAGGCAACGGAGGGGGGAGCTTGTAGTATTAGCTCAGTGGCTCAGACCCTGGCAGCCGTTGTGGCTAATGCGGTCATCATTCGTCACTCTGCTCCGTACCTAGTTTTCATGACATCTATGACGATGCATGGTCAAAAAAGAAAACAATCCCGGTTTTCTACTCGCTGGGAAAAGTCACTGTAATCTCGATAAACTTTTAGTCCTGGGCTTTATCAAGACTGTGCCACCAGTTATTTTCCAACGACTGTCATCCCTTGTTACTGTGGCGAATGCGAGGGAGGGTTCATGCCTTGCTTGCGCCACATGACATCGTTACGGTGATGTGTTTGCTATGTAACTATGTCATGCGAGCATGCGCAAATTGTACTCTGACATGTCCGGCTGGGGTGGGATTGATTTGGTAAAGATCCAGGTTGTGAACAAGGGTTTATCATGTTGTCTCACTGTACCTGCGTCATCGGTTGAACCACAAGTTAAAGATTGAAAGGGCGCCGTTGTGGATTATTAAGACGTACTACGTAGTAAGCAGAGCTAGTGAATGACCTGGTCTCTTTCTACTTCAACCTAGTCAAAAGCTTGTCCCGAAATTGCTCCATTATAAAATGTGTCAAGAGGGTGGGCCAGTATGTCATAATCCGCACACCAACGATATTGACAGAAGTATCCAAGCATTTGTAGGAGTTACCTGATATGTACACAAATACCCCATGCCTCAGGCTGAGAGCCATATCTATGCATCACAGGAAAATGGCTGGCGAATGTGGCCCTGGTCGTAGTGAAGTTTCTGAGTACTTGTTAGTCACGCAGACATTGAGGGAAAAGTCCATACTTACAATATCGATAGCACTGGCATATGTGCCTCCAACAAGGACGAGGAGACCAAAGATAAAGGTAAACGTACAAAGGACAGCATGCAGAATGTTTCTTCTCTCATACCAGTAACCCTCGCAAAGCAGCTTGAACCACATGATGGCCGGGATATACAGGACAAAACCTGATATAAGTAGAGCCGAGCTTAGAGCAAGAAGATCGTTGAAGATAGGGATGGCTTCCGCGATAACCCATGAGATGATGGTAATAGCGCCTAGCACAGCGAGCCAAGTTATCCAGCCCTTGCGGGTGTTGATGAACCGGACAATAGAGTCTTGATACATCCGTAAGTGAACGTATCGAGCAGTGACTGTATTTCCAATAGCACCAGAAATGAAGATGATGGGGAGCGCCACGCCAAAAGCGACCTTAGACACAACTGGACTTAATGACAAAAGAGAGGGGCTCTCAACATCGACACCGACAAAAATGTAGATAAGAACTCCAGTCATGGTGTATACAACCATTTCAATGATTCCGAGTGTCCACACAGCCTTTGTGAAATCTTGCGGGGTGTGCATCTCGGACATGAAGGGAGAAAGAAACATGGCGAAACAGTAAGCAAAAAGCATATTGCAAATAGCCACCATGCCGTCCTTGAATGTCGCCTCAGGATCAGGCCAAGCAGACCAGCTACCACCAGAAACGCCGCCGGGCTGCTTTCCAGCAGAAATCCCAGTTGCGATGACAGTAATACCTATGGCTGACACAACCGACATAAGATCAATGTAGCCCAGAATAGCAGCCTCGGTAAACGATGGCATGACGGCCAAGAGGAAAAGGAGTATACCAGAAACAACACTAAAGATAAGACCGCAGGCTCCGTAATCACTGAGAACATTGAACGCGATCGTGCCTGTGAGCATAAACGACGAAGTCATCAGGATCAGTTGGAGTACGTAGAGAAAGCCAAAAGTCTCTTCGCCAATGCGTCCCATCAAGAGACCGCCGATGTGGCCATAGTGCTGAACAGAGGGATACACCACCGAGACCTTTCCGACGATCCATCCGGTATAGATGGCAAGTAGTCCGAGCACGATACAGCAGACAACGCCAGCAACAACGCCAAGTGTAGCAAAGGCAGCAGGAAGGGAGAAAGTTCCGAGGCCAATGGCCTCGACGATGAGGATGACTGTCAATCGCTTCCAACCGAGACGACGAAAGTGGGCTTCTCCTTGGGCGGTTTTCTGCTTCTCAAAGTCTGTAACAGCGCCGATGGCTTCGTCATAGGCATCGTTGATATGGGCGATCTGGTCGGAGTCGAGATTGTTGTTGTGATTAGGAGATCGAATGGGAGAGGTTTTCGGGTCCGTCTTTTCGGCCGACATGTCGAAGGAATGTATGGCTTGGGGGAGAGGAATGTGTTGAAGATATGTTTATATTGAGAGTGTCTTGAGAGTTGCAAATATTGTCAAGATATTAGTTGTTGGCTGGTGTTCCGGGATCTCCAGCAAGAACAGTCAATTCCTGGGGAAACACGATGGATAAATCTCTCATCCTCTTAGCGAGACATTTGAACTTAGTCACTCCTTTTTTACTCCCAGTCCCCATGGGGTTTGTAGTAGCTGAAGATTCCGGGGGCGGAGGCGCGTCGATATTCTCATGTAAATGGTACGTAACAAACAGACGATGTGGGTTTTAGCGTTCCGAGGATAGCCGTCGAGGCCGACGGGCGAAATGATTACCATAAGAATGATCTGAGTTTCCTCTTTTCACTCAGTTGGATTTTATCTTTGACATGAGTTGGCCAGAGTGTTTACAGCTTGTCCAAGCTTGGGATGTTCAGGAGGTGCGTTGGCGAGCTGAAAAATTAGGAGGACTACATTTCTGTATTGGAGCCAACACAATGCCAGGTCAATGGCAAGTCTATACATGAGATTTCCGGGTTACCTAATAGATGAGGCTAAATTCGAGGCGTGACTCGACAAGTATGGCAAAAGGTCAATGGAGACCACACGGCGCAGTGGCAGGGATGTTGGTGGGAGAAGTCAGAAAGATTGGTCACAGTAGCGATCCAGGGTAAATCACTCAGCAACTCGGCAGAGGCCGCAATTATGTTGTCGTCGGCTTTGAGCGGCAGTCGGGGTCTGAATCAAAGGGCGAATCGGGTTCTTGGAACAGGAAGCGGTATGAGAAAGAGAAAGCAGGGGAGAGGGTTAATGTCAATGCAAAGAATTGTGCAATGCTCTTATGCAGCAGGATCTCTTGGTGATAAGATTGTTATACCTTTATACTAAGCTGTTTCTAGTAATATGTAAAATCTTTTCTTACATAGCTGACTAACTGATACAATCTAACCCCGCATAAGTCTTCAAGTAGTAAGCTCTTTTTTTATACACATCACGTCACAATATGTCTCAGCTCATGGAATCCAAGAAAGACCCGAACGATAGAGCAGTCACAAGGCTATGCCATCGCTGTCTACTACTCACGTTTAACACAAGCTTGATAGTTGATGCACCTCCACCCTTACGATTTCTGGAGCAAGATATCTCATACATAGACGAATATTGCATTATTCCTCTAAAGTTTGTCTTGGACGACGTGTTACCCGGATTGCCAAAACTTCAGAAATCCATCGCTGCTGGCTGCCGCCTGTGAATTTTCCTAAAAAACGTCGTGCTCAATCGATTTGAATCAATAACAACTGCAGGCGCAAGTAGGATTGCTGGCGGCCTTCAATTAATACTCACCGAATTTCATCCCGATATTGTTACCGTTCGGTTCACGGATAGGCGAGAAGATTGGCTTCCATCTCACATTGTAGGGGAGCTTCGTATTGGGACAAGGTCGCGATCCTTGAGTATCCATGCAGAGCATAATGTATATGGTTCGTCCTGTATACTAGCTTACGGCGCTTGAGCTTAATTCAGTTGTTTAGGCTACTATACTGGCTTTCCGGACCCAAACCCGATGTCTGATCCGTCTATTAGGAGAATGAATACGTATCTGGACATTTGCGTTCAAAACTACGATACATATCATTCAGAGTGTCGGCACACAAGCCAAGTAGCTGCTCCACTGAGGTTGTTGAACATCAAGATACCAAGACTGTCCGCCTTGAGGAAATAGATGGAAAGAACCTGCAATATGCTATTTTGAGCTATTGCTGGGGCCCAGGAAAGTCCGTCTTTGACTTTCGAACTGTTCTGACAAATCTGCCAGGTAGACTGGCAGGCTTCCCTGCAGATTCACTTCCTCCAACACCCCAAGATAGTATTGTTCTTGCTCATCGTCTCGGGGCCACCCATATTTGGATCGATGCGCTTTGCATCGTCCAGGACTCAGGTGAATGGATTTATGAGAGCCAGAAGATGTTGCAGTATTACGGAATGGCATCGTTCACTATTGTTCCCATCGACTCCAGCGTAGCAGGGCAGGGATTTTTGAGAAAGCGAACCGGATGGGTCTTGGACGTCATGGCTTGGCCCAACTCTTATAAACACTTGCAGTTCTTCTTCCCTTCCTACAAAAGAGTGCGTGAGAATGGACCCGCAACTTCATCACCCTAGACAAGTTGTGGCTGGACCTTTCGAGAGCGGCTTCTATCTTCAAGGCCGGCATTCATAGGTCAGGATGAAGTCGTGTTTCGGTGTCGTGCCGGGTGTGGAAGATACGCTTCTGAGCCACCAATCATCCGGGAATCTCTTGGAAGCTACTTTCTACCCCTTTCACTTGCCCAAGTGGTAGATTCAAAGACTGGAATAGCGTTGAGACGATTCTAATCAAGTGATATCAGCTCATCGGCGAGTATTCGAGACGAAGCCTCACCAAAGAGAGCGATAAACTCATTGCACTCTCTGGGGTTGCCATGAAGATTGGTTAGTTACTTGGAAGCCATGAGAAATATCTGGATGGATTTTGGGCGTCGGATTTGTGGCATGGCCCCACATGGAGGAGGGTGACAGAACGTGGTGAATCATCCAGGCTAACGTTGAAATCAGAGGTCTTTCCAACGTGGCCATGGTGTTGCATGAATCAGTCGTTAGCTTGGTAAGATGGAACTGGTTCTGTCAGTGATGCAAGATTGACTGAAACTGTTTTAGAGGGAACTGGCTTGACTCAAAAGGTTAAAACGCTTGTTTTCGAGAACTGGGTCTTTCCGATCCAAGTACTGGCGACTCAAATGCCAAAAGACATTGAGATGGATATTTCTCTCGACTCTATCTCCACATCGTCTGCAGACTTATTCAAGCTTGTTGATATGCGTGTGATTTTGCTTACAGCATACTTGGACGGAGACGAAGAGGGCGAGTGGAAGAAGAACCCGGCAGCTAAGCTGCATAATGTCCATGGATTGATCGTCGAGCCGATCGGAGAAATCCACCAAGGGCACAAGGTTTATCGTAGGTTGGGGGTTGTCCATATCGAGCTTGGACTAGAGTTCACGCCTATGGCGGCTGAAGAAGATCCCGGTGAAGGTTTGAACAAGTGCTTAACTTCTGTGCGCCTTGAAAGTTTTATAGAGACGACAGGAGCTCGGCATTACCAGAAAATGTATTCACGGAATGAAATAGGTGTACTTGCCTAATAATGAGAAACTAGTACCCCTGGCTACTAGAGGGCCTTTGAGAGAGAAAGCGACAAGCTTCACGGTACACCTGGGCGTTTTGTTAACGCTGTAGACTTCCATTTTAAGCGAGAGAGCTTCATTAAACAAAGGGATGCAAGGAGAGTAGATGATAAGAAGGTAGTACTGTCCAAACACCTGTTGTGTCTATCTATATGAAGAATCATAGAGCATAGTTCGTGTGACAGTGCAAGTGTGTCTAAGGATACCTAACACTGAATACTGGCGATACCGACGTATCCCAATCACTGTCCTCCTTCTCATCTCCAAAGATTCTCAGTGCATGGTACAAGATCTTATACTTGCCAGCAGGTGCGTAGCCTCCATCAGCAAGTTTACCAGTCCATGCAACCGAATCGTTGCCTCTAGCATTGTACAACACAGGAAAGCCTTCTGGAACGCCGATACTCTTTGAGGTTGAGTTACCGTCAACAGCGATTAATTCGGCACGCAGTTTGGGTGATCCTAGAGCTAGGGACCATGCCAGTGCCGGGGCAGGCGCTTCGTCAGTACCATTCTGCCCCTTGACAGGAAGAATGAAGCTACTGTTGGCCGGAACAGGATTGAGGTCATCGTCGTTCGATTTGCTGATCCAAGTATCTTCAGAGCCAAGGACGCGGGAATTATGGAGAGAACCTTGAAGCCCCTGGTAGGGAATTGAGAAAGTGCTGCCATCCGAGCTGTTGACAGCGATATATCCGGACCAAAGCGCAAGGCGCGAAGCGTCGAGATCTTGAGGAGGCGTCGGCATAACCTCTATAGTGACTTGTTCACCAACACCAATGCTCAGCTTGGTCTCACTGAAATTGAGTGTAGCGTGAGCGTCTGCAACCTCGTTGGGGAAGGACTCTGCATAGATACTGTCGACGGCAAGAGTGTATACGCTCTTTGTTGGTATATGTGAGATATCCAAGTCAATGCCCTCTTTTCCTGTATTGTGAAGAGTGAAGTTCAGAACCTCGACGAAGTGATCGGTGTCATTGAAGGAAAGACTTGAGACGCTTATCAACATTGTAGCGTAAGCGGCGTCGTAGGCCTGTATTATACCACCACCCTGTTGGGGGATTGGAGCAAGATAATCGGAGAATCCAGTACCGTCGTTGAAGAGCTGAGGCTTGGAAGTGGAGGACAGGAGGTTCTCAATCAAAGAAGGGTCAAGCGTTCCGCGAACCTCAGCAATAAGGGCAATGACAGCCGCCGCCAATGGGCAGGCCATTGAGGTTCCTGATGCAACAGCAAAACCGCCCTTCGCAGTGGGATATGTCGATAGAATGTCTCCACCTGGTGAACCAAACTGAGGCTTGACAGCTAGCTCCCAGGTAGGCCCCCATGAGGAGAAAGTACTCACACCACCGCCAGTGACATTGTTCTTGCTTTCTTCAAGGATAACGTTTCCATCTGAGCCATCCGACGTCTCAAGGGTAACAGTCGATCCTTGCTCGAGAAGCTTTATCCACTTTACACCTACTGCCGAGGTGACCATGCCAGCAGACTGAATACCGTCAACAGCCGACACATCAATCGATATAGCACCACCGGCGTTGTTATACAGCAGAATATACTTCGCCCCTGCATTCGCTGCATTCTGTGCCTTCTGGGCGAATGTGCATGTTCCGCGCCGAACCAAAACAATATAACCACTGAGATCGGGAGTGTCGGAAGGATACGGATCACAACCACCGTCTACAATCGAGGTGTTGTAGCTCGGAGCCCAGAGAGGGAGAGTCACGTTTCCCCAAGCGGCAGGGGTGCCAGCGGTCAATCCAAACTCGACCTTGTCGCTGCTTCCGTTGACAGTGTAGTGCGACGTGTTGAAAAGTGAGACGTAGTCGCTGTTATCGTACGAGGCAACGGCCATGACCTTGTTGCCGTTAGCTGCTGAGCTGGCATAGAACATGCCGACATCGCCCGAGTTACCGGCTGCAACGGTGCAGGGGACGCCTTTTTCGACAATCCTGGTAACGGCAACAGCCCATGGCTCCTGAGACCACCCACTAGGTGCTCCAATTGAAGCAGTTATGATATCGGCGCCATCTTGATAGGCTTGGTTAAAGGCGGCAATGAGCACATCAGTGCCAGATTCTCCTTCGCATCCAAAGACCCTGTAAGCGCCAAGGGTCACACCAGGAGCAGCTCCAGTGAAGCCGTACTCATTCTCTTGGGCGGCAATGATACCGGCAACGTGTGTGCCATGACCTCCGCAGTCCATAGGGTCTTCATCAGGATAGACAGCGTTCCGGCCATCATAATCATCGCCAACGAGATCTGTGCCAAAGGACACTAGGCAGTCGGGACCGAAGCAACCGCCTAAAGCGGGATGTTTATAGTCAATCTATGGGCTGTTAGCTGATGACCGGAGTGATGGCCATGAATGCTTACTCCAGTGTCAATAACAGCAACCTTGATGCCATGCCCAGTAATCCCCTTTGCTCGCAGCTTGTCGACTTGGGTCATGACATGAGGTGAAAAGGTGTCAGCAGTATCGTTGATAGCCCGCTTCTTCAAAGGAGATTTCATTCCAGGTTTTGCTGTCCATTCGATTCGCGGGGTAGGAATGCCATATACTTTGACAGGCCACATGTTCTTGACAGCTGGTAAAGCAGCCATTTTTGCGGCTAGGTCCTCTGCAGAGTCAACATCGTCAAATTGGATTGACACGCCCTTGAATAGATCATAATCAAAATTGACACGTGTGGTGGATTGATTCTTTGCCCTTTGGAAAAAGGCGGCCGTATCCTAGTGCGTGTGAGCGAGCAATCAAATGCTGTGTGTTGAATGTGCATACACGGTCTTGTTCAAATTCGAAAATGTAGGCCCCTGGTACTTCGTGGACGGTCGAGGCATGTTTGTCGTGGGTTTGAATGGCAGTTGATAGCCCTGCAAAAAGCAGCGCAGTCAGTCCTAAGTGCACCATGAGGAATGTTTGATAAACTAAAAGAGAGACAAGAATAGTAGTAACGAATGTGAAATGATGATAAAGAATGTGGTGAAAGGAGAAAGCTTCGTTAATTAACTAGCAGGGCCAACATTGGATTATATAGACGTATAATCCATGTGTACTATATCCTGGTTCAGGTACAGAAGGTTCGTGATAACACAAGTGATTGAGTTTTGATATGAAACTTTGAGATATTTTGCACCATTGAAAGAGGTGTTATCGGCTTAAGTTCCAGCCCGTGATCAAAAGTCCCCTGCTAGTCCGGCTAACCAATCTACCGATCCTACCGATGTCCCTATCATTGTTGCACATAAGATAGTGGGACGTGTCGTGATCGAATAGGAGCTGATAAATAGTTAGGGGTCCCTAGTATCCAGGGGAGCGTTACATTAACAGGGATTAAAGTTAGTAGCAGAGTAATTGTTATCGTCTAAGATTAGATCATTCTAGTACTTGGCGTAACATTAGGGTAAGTTTGCTTTAGTAAAGTAACCCTATATTAGATTACGTTTTGTCTTAGACTTAACCATATTCACATCTCAATGAGAGTCGCGGTTGCGGAGTTTAGTTACTTATTGGTATGAGAGAGGGTCAGTTGGTTCAATTGCTCAATTAGCTAGGACGCTGCATTCCTCCCAAATTTGAAGCTAGGGACGTTTTGAGTGGAAAGCTGAAAGCTACCCATTGCTCCGGACTATTGTTTCCCGATCGTTCCCTTTGGCTCGGAGATTGCTTCCGTGACGATTGTCCTACTTTGGGGAGCTCTAGAAGATCAAAGAATGTTGGTTGAGATGTAACCAGGACCTTGAGGATGTCATGACAATGTTGAAAGCCTCTCGCCGTCATTTCTTTGGGCACCATAGTCCTGAACCTTTTGCTAAACTGGCCTGTAAATCCCTGGCTGGGGTTGGATGGAGGAACTACAGCGTAACTCCCGCAGTAAATGTCCTCAATCTGCCAAAAGGGGCCAAGGTCAAATACATACAAGTAGAGATTTTTGGTACTGTGGTTCTGTAGACACAACTCGAACATGTATTTCTTGCCGGCGTCTTGTTCAACATCAATGACACGGTCTGGGCCGAAACGGTTTCTCTCGCGGGTGGTAATGTTGACATCGAATGAAGCTCGGAAGTCGTCTGCCGCGGAGTGACTTGCCAGATTCTTCACAAGTTCATATCGCGTCAAGTGCTCGATAATGGCGGCAATGTCTTCTGAACTTGTGAGGTCCCGTTGCAGCGCAGGTAAATTCATCACTTCTTTGCCATTGCTTTCCAGTATCTTGTATTCGTCTTCGAACAGTGCAACGCGAAATGAGACAGGGCGAGTATCTTGACCGGAATGAATAGAGACGCAGTATTTATCGAAGGCTGTCAACCACTCATCGCGGCGAGGAAGATTCTCGCTCAACGACACCGGGAACTTGTGCAGAGCGTGTCTCGTTTGGGGTTCGGCAACCCAGTCCACCTGGGTCAGCGAAGTCATTGCACCTTGGAGGTGCAACACGGATGTTAGAGGATGAATCGTCTCAACTTTGGCGGTTAGAATGTTGGTGTGCAAAGCTGCGTTGTGTTCGACTACGGTTGCAGGATACAGGATGAAATCGTCACCATCCGAAACTCCGTGCGCCTCGCCGGCCTGTAGGATAAGTTGATGTCCGCTTCTCACAACTGGTATCGTTGGTCGTGAAGTCATGATACTACTCTTCCCGAAAAAGCCCTGATCTTTGTTTCCATACAACACAGGGCTTTGTCCAAGCGCGTTGCCTTTAAACTTGGAACAGAGGCGATAGAAGATGTCCTTGTGTCGCCTGTTTAACCCGCCATCTTTCAGGCTCAGGTATAAGAAACGGGATAGTGCACCGTGCTCTACTTCATTGTGAATGACCTCAGTGGCCTCTTCGTGAGGACCACAAGCAGCGAGCAGTGCATAGCCGTTTGGATTTATCAGCCAACTAGGCAGCATTGACACATCGCGGTAGCCTGAACCGAGAGCTTGTTCGTCTTGTACAGCTAGGCTATTATCATCGAAATACGCGGATGCAAGTTCTGGCTCGACGGTGGTGAATCGAACATTTGGCCGATCTATACGGTAGATACTCGCAGCAAAGCAACAGTCGAGAACTATTGTGACAGCCAGGCCTTTTATCACCATGGCATTTAGTGCCAAGGCCAGCCTGTGACCACCAAGTGGCCTAATCAAGTCTCCCTTCTCCCCATCAAGAAGAGCTAGAGCCAAGTCGCCAGTATGTTGGTTGGAGAACTCGCTGATAGGCGCGATTCGGGTACCATGTCCTGAGTAATGGATGTAGATACAGTCTCCCGACCGTGCCCGGGTAGTAATATCCCTCAAGGCCGCAGTCACATTGTTATACGTCGGCCAGAGGCTGGGGTCTTCAACTAGTCCTGGTTTATCACCTTGAGAAATCGGGGTGGCTGTGAATGTTTGGATGTCGATGGGTAATGGTTGTTGCTCGAGTAATGACTTGATATGTTGAACATCGCGCACACAGCCCTTCAAAGGTTTGTCGGGGTAAGCGTTAATACCGACCAAGATCGCGTAGTGGGTTGGTAGACTGGGTTTCTTTTCGGCCATAATTACAATGGACTTCAGTTTGGTGTATGATGCTTTGCTCAGAGGCGTTGTCCCGTTCGTGAGAATTCTCAGAAAGAAATGGTCGGCCTCGTCGTATTGTCTCATTCTGCCTTGGATGGACTACATAAGCACTGCCCCATTTGCATTTCTGCCTGAAAGACCACGCACAGCCCCCGCTTGAACAGTGAGTTACTACGTAGAAGATAACCCCTGTCGCCCCTAAGTGGCTTCCAACTCATCTACACTTATACCTGCGTTATTTCGAAATGGGCTCCCATCGTAATAACAAAGCATGCATTTTCCAGCTGCTGGAGCGCTAGCAACAAGGTACGGGCCCTCGCGAGATCCATCGCTCTTCAACAGATATACACTATCCCCCACTGTGAAAGCGGGCATCTGCACAGCGCATCTCAGCACCAGCAACAATAGTAAATGAGCCCTGCTGGATGATAGGCACTACGTACCTTAGTGTATGCTGACACAAATGGCCGCTTGTGGCCAGGGATGTATTCGGGATAATCATTGCTTCTAGGAGCAAAAGAGCATTAGTTAGACTCTACTGTAGGTCTATGGTCTTGCGTGCTTACTGTTGGTTATCAGACATGACGATGGATAGAATTGATGAGATCACAAGGAACAGAGAAAGGCATGGACGGCACAATTAGTGGTGACTGGGTGTATGTATATACACTAAGTGGTCCTTCGCCCGGCTGAGCAGATAAACGTGGTGCCTCATCATTGGTCAGTGCCAGATTCTTCTTGTCGTCCTGCATGTCAGAAGCAAGTCGTCAGATTTGGCATAAAGCTGACGGCCCATTTCCTACTTGAGCGTCGATGTCAATACGTTTGTTTCCACTCAAGACAGCATGACCGCTCAATCAATACTTCCGACATCGGCGTCCTCGACGCGTTCAAGCACAAATTCAACAGGGAAAAGTACAAGATTTTCACCAAAAAACACTTTCAAGTGCTGACTATCGGTCAGTTGAGGATTTCAGGCCAGGCTATCCGAGATTCACAGCCCTCATTGCATCGCACAGTCCTTTTTTCGTCTTTCGGCGCTTCAGCAGGCTTCGGGCTCGACTGCTTTTGTTAAAACAGGATCAACTATCCCTCTTGGAGCAGAAGCTTGACCAGATTGATCACTCGGAGGCTGCACCTCTTTTTCTCGGCAAAAGTCGCATAGATAGGAACGAGGAGAGGTTGGCAGTTCTGTCTAAAATAGAGTCTGGTCTCGCTGACTATGGTACGAGCTTTTGTTTTGGGTCACCTCGAATACTAATATGATGGCAGATGACTTCGTAGAAAAGACGAGTCGAACCCTCAGCTTTGGCGCTGCCGAGACAAGAGATGCGCAAAGTCTAAAGAACTGGCTGGATGGCAATGGATGTCTGGCTAAAGATGAGACATCGTACCTTCAGCATGAGCGTGACCTTTTCACCTTGGTTCCGACTGTTGATAGCGCCGTCACAAGGTTTGAGAATTGGGTAGAAGATAGAGTTGCGCAGTCCTTCCGCAGCTTCCAAGAGGTATGCGATATGTCCACCAAGTAGACACATGCTCATGTTGTACAGAGTCACCGCGATGTTAATGTTACGTCGGACCCAAACGTTCATATATACTCTGGCTCATTCGTCAGGCGTGTCGCTAAGGGACTCTTGATATGCCTGGTCACGCTACTATTATTACTACCAATTGTCATCTGTAACCTTGTCACTACCGTTGCAGTTCGGATCTTTATTGTAATGATGTCAACTGTCGTGTATTTACTCGTTCTATCCGGGTTGACGCGGGTGAAGACGACTGAACTGGTTGTCGCTGGTACCACGTAAGTATTTACCCGTCTAGTACTGCAAATATGTAATGACAGCAAGCCGAATAGATATGCTACAGTTCTCATTGTGTTTGTGTCAGGCACAAGCGACAAAGTAATCTAGGGATGAGACGGTACAGAATCCACTTGAATATTGTCTTGATGGATTGTGGTCTCGTGCCCTGGCTCCCCACAGCTTCAGGATCCCCTGGACGCTTTTTGTAAACCATCTAGCTTGGTCGGATGAATATCATGAGCATGGCTGCAAAATCATCAGGTAGTAAAGCTAGTACGAATCAAAAGAATACAACTCTTGGTCTAATAACGATTTCTCTATCTACTGGTGCCTTTTGATAAATATATAGATCGAGACCCCTCAAGATTTACATTGCATCTCTATTTCAACTATATCGGTACATATACAGTCAGATTCGCCAATCAATTCATGGCCAATCAAACTGGCCTTGGGATCCAGGTGTCAGCATGTGAGGGGCTGAGTGTCTAGGCAACGACTTACCTCCTCTCAGTCTTTCATCAGCGAAGACACATTCTCTTTTTTTTTTGCTAATCACCAACCCTTACGTATTACTTACACAAAGCGTTTGTTTTTCATTTTTCAGTCTATTAGTAGAAGCGCTTGTTTTGTCGTCGTCACGACCTCTTTTGAGCCGTACTAGATGTAACCCCGCAAAAGTTGGACCACTTTACCATCAGACAACATACTACAAGTCTCGACGCGTTGGCGAAGGCTTAAACGATGGCTGACAACGATGGGTCAAAAGACGAATTCCAGCATCTAGACATCACGTATCATCCTATGAGTCTGTTTACCCCGGATGATACGCATGATCAAGCAGTGGATTTGTTCGATAAAGAAGATGAATGGCTTAGTAAAACTATCGAACTGAGAAAGAATGCACTCGCTTCGATGCCTGTCCACCTCAGAGAGAGAAGGATGTTGTGTGAGCTCGCAGAGCTTACATATACTCACTATCGGCGGACCGGCTCGGCAGAAGCCTTGGACGACTCGATAAGATTTGAACGAGGGGCTCTTGAATACATCAGCAGTGGTTTTCAAAGAGGAAAATGTCTTCTCGTATTGGGTGATTTGCTTTACGGACGGTTTCGGCGGAAGAAGGCCGTACAGGATATGACAGAGGCTGTCAGAGCTGGAAAGCAACATATCTATCCAGTTCCTACCAATGGCCCTCACGCCAATGAATACATGGGCTCTGGTAACACAGACCAAGGTCCTTACCAAGAAACGATGAGTTCAGCTCTCGTGGATATTGACGAGGCGCTATCTGTCTCATATACAGGACTTGAGCTCCTACCTGATGACTACACTCTGCGAGCTAAGTGGCTGGGTAGTCTTGCTTCGGTATATCTTAGTCGTTACTCCGCGAGCAAAGCAATCAAAGATATCGACCAAGCTATTGAGATCTGCGAAAGCGTTCCCCAGGACGAGAGTTTGAAATTCTCTGATACGATGATCGAGGCACTTCTTACACGATTCTCTGCCATGGGCGATGAAGCTGATGCCCTTGAGGCCATACATGTCGCTGAAACAGCCCTTTATGAATCTTTCGGCGACAGGAAGAGGATGTCGCAGTATCTTGCTGAGGCATTCCTCTGTCTCTACCACTCAACTGGGCAGATTGAACATCTTGATCAGAGCATTGATGTTTCCAAAAGAGTATCTGAAATGGGCGGACACCTTCTGTCGCTAGACATAAGGTGCCAGAGATTCAGAGGTGGAGCCTTGTACGAACGGTATCAACAAATAGGAGGGAGTTTGGACGATCTTGATAAATCAATAGTTGCAGCAGCGAGTGTGGCAAAGATCCTATTCACGCCTGCTCCCAGGTCCAAAGCTACCCTCTTCAGCCTTTTGTCAAGTGACTGGGTCACCAAAGCCGAAGCCCAAGCAGATCCAAATCTGTTTTCGGAAGCCCTTGAATGGCCGGCATGCGTTACCATTTTTGGGACCAGCCGGATGGATTCTCTTCATGAACTCTGTCAACGCCAATATGAAAGGTATGAGAGAAGAGGCAGGAACGGTGACCTTGATGATGTTGTCCGTATTTTGAGACAGATGATAGACATGATGCCTAGTCCAAAGTTGCGGAGCTATCTGAGTCACCGACTCATGGCTTTGTACTCCGAGTTTCACTTTTCCCATGAGCTTCAGGAAGCTACAACTATCTGTCGGCAGTTAGTCGAGGAGTCCAAGGGAACTCTGGATCACGAAGAATATTCCTTGTTGCTGGCCATTTCGCTTTGCTTCCACCATGAACGGACCGGAGACACTGTTGAGCTTGAGGAAGCTATTGAAATCGGCACGAGGATTTTCGAAACGACCAAAGAAGAGGACAAGGTCTATGTCTTAGCACTTAACAGCTTGGGAGAGGTTTACTATCAACAATGCCGCGCAAACAAGACATTGCACAATGTTGAGCAAACCATCGATCTTCTACAGAAAGTGCTACATGCAAGTTCAAGACATGAACCGACCAAAGCGTTGAGCAAGATGGTCAACTGTTTTCTCTGGAAATATAGCATAACCGACGAAATCTCGCATTTGGATACTGCAGTTCAACTGGCAAGACAAGCTGCAGCCTCACTTCCAAGCAAATATCCATACCATCACAGCATCATTCGCCATAGACTTGCCATGTCGCTACATGAGAAGTATTTGAGAGACCCGAAGCTGTCTGACCTTGAGGAAGCTATTCAACTAGAGAGACAGAATTTATCTGCTTCTGAAAAGACTCGCCTACTTTCCCACGCCAACCTTACTTCTTTGTTAACCGAGCTATACGTGGCGGCGGGCGCCCGGGAACACCTCGAGGAGTCAATAGAAATGGCAAGGGAGACAACAAACGTTGATGGCCGCTATTCGTGGTGCTTCAAAGGTAGTCATGGACGCGTTCCAAATATCCTTGGCAGTGAACAAGCAAATGAAGTGGTAGACCGACTTCGTGTAACTCTAGGAACCATGGAAGACTCCAACCCATGCAAAGCACGCTCTTTGAGCAATCTTGCGTTGACGCTCACTCATGAAGGCCAAGATATCGCGGCAATTCGATACGCAAGGCAAGCTCTCGAATTGGTTTCAGAAGACGATCCAGACCTCCCCTGGTACTTGTGCTGCCTTGTGCTTTGCTTGGATATTAGCTTTGCGACAACACGTAAAGCTTCCGAGCTTGAGGAGATGATGACATTGGCAGAGCAGGCCATCAAACTATCGCCAAATGATCACCCAGGTAGATCCTTCTATCTAACCGTTTCTTCCATTGCGCTTCACTCCCGTTTCGGGGAGACTGGACGGCCGTCTGACCTTAACCAGGCAATCAAACTTGGGGCGGAAGCTTACAAGTCGACCCATGGCAACACGCTTCAAGATCATTACAATCGATACTTTTCATCCTACCACTTGTCGATCTGCCTACAGCACAAATACCTCAGAGAAGGGGTTTCCAGTGATCTCGAACAGTCAGAAGAACTTCATATGGATGCTCTTCATTGTAGAAACAAATTGGCGCAAAGCAATATATATTTCAACTGGCTTCAAGACTCTTCCACTGGAGCTTACAGTGTTCACCTTGGCACCAACACAAGCCGCTTTTTTGAACTTCGAAATAGAAGCCGTGTGCACGCCTTATTACCGGACAAGTTGGACTGCCATCCTCGGCTTTTTACTCTTGCAGAAAAGTACTTCAAATACTACCAAGAGACGGATTACGAGCATTATCTTGCAGAAGCTGAAACACTTTGTGATAGCACGTTTAAGTGCATTTCCGAGGATCATACAGCATATCCTATTCGACTACTCCTCCTGGGACGATGCTACGAAGAATACTACAAAAGGACGTTATCCTATGATTGCGAGGAAGAAGATAAAAGGATTCGAATCGATCATCTCAACATGGCAATCTCAAAGTTTCGAGATCTTATAGATAACCTCTCTTGGGGCGACCCGCTCCGTTCTGATGTCCTTTATCGCCTTGGACATCTCTACTCGGACAAGTTGCACTACGGCTATGAACTAGAAGACTTGAAGATAGCAGTGGAAGTGCACCAAGAGTGTCTCGATGTCACACCAAAAGAGAGCTCTGATCGTGCTTTGTGGCTACAACACCTAGGATGCTCCAAGACTGTCGCTTATTGGGCTTTCGGAAACAAGGCTGATTTGTACCAAGCGCTGGATCTACTCGAGCAAGCTAAGAAGCAGAACCCGGAAGACCCGGTACTCATGCAAAATCTGGCCCCGAGCATAGCCGCCGCCTATCTTGCGAAATTCAAGATCACCGGTAACATCAAGGACATTGACACAGCCATCAAGATTTATGAAGGCGCTCGGCATCTTTATTCTTCACCAGTTGGTCAAAGTCTCATGCTGGCATGGCTTGGGAGAGCATACCTCAAGCTATATACACAGACAAAAGTATCCATGAACGTCGATCGGGCAGTTGCTAATTTGGAAAAAGCCCTGAACTTGGCTCAGAGGTACTCTGAAGATTGGGAATGCATCGAGATACTGGAGGGTCTGACCAAGTGTCATGTCTTGAAGCATAATTATTCTGGAGCTATCGCAGACCTCGAATCAGCTACGAAGTATGCACAGAAGGCTGCAGAGATAACATCGCCTGATAGTCCACAGTACCATGGTGCTCTAGGCCTCTTAGGTCTTTGTTATATGAAGAAGTTCGAAGTCACAAAACATGAAGATGACCTACTCCTCGCCATTGAATCAAACGAGAGAGACTTTTGGCATTCCATGTCAAGCGGGGGTGTTTCAGATAGTTTGGCGATTTCATTGCGACTCGTTGAAGCGTATATTACGGCCAAGAACTGGAAACGAGGATTTGAGATTGCTGAGTACGCACTCGAGATGATCCCACATTACACTCCTCGATACCTACAGCCCTCAGAGGCCCAGGCCCTCTTGTCCAATATCAGTGGTTTAGCCTCATTAGCTGCTGCCTTTTCGTTACAAATCGGTAATAATGATTACGAGACTCTTGGTCTGCTTGAAAAGGGCCGAGGTGTCGTCGCAGACTTTTTGTATGACCTGCGTGTTGATTTTGACAGTCGAAGGTTCGCGGATTTGGATCCTGAGTTTAGGCGGAAACTCATGAGTAGTCTCGGCGAACTTGAGAATCCTACCAGAGACCTCGACAAAATACCTCGGCTATCATCTGAAGAAAATCAATCTGGCTTCGGAAAACTAACCAAGAGGATAGCAGCAAGCAGAAACCTTAAAGAGTTCATAGAAAGCTTCAGCAACCAGCCATATAACTATCGCCTCGACCCTACAAACGCCAACTTCTCAGTGTACACCAAGAACGGGCCTATTGTGGTTATCAATGTCAGCTACCGCTGCGATGCCTTTATCATGAAAAACACGATCGAGGTTCTGCCTTTGCCCAAACTTTCACAGCAAGAGGTTGAGCGGAAGCTTCTTGAGGGAGACCTAGGTAGCACCAAGGTTTTGGAGTGGCTGTGGGATACTGTCACGGGGCCTGTTCTTGACGAGCTTGGATATATTAAGCAACCCACTGACGACGAGTGGCCACAAGTATGTTGGATTCCCACGGGAGCATTGAGCCGCTTCCCGTTGCATGCAGCTGGCTATCACACTGGTGGATCTGGCCGGACTGTTTTAGACAGAGTCATATCTTCGTACAGCTCTTCTCTCAAGGCTATTATGGAAGGGCCATTTAAGGATCAGAGATCCACTTCTACCAAGGCGGTGATGGTTGCCATGCAGAATACGCCGGGTACCAGTGTGAGCCTGCCGTCTGCACCCGAAGAGCTGTCGAAAGTCCGCGAACTCTGCGAAACCATGAATCTGGAAGCTGTTGAGCCAGCGAGACTTACCCAGCAAGTCCTTTCAGAATTGAAGGATTGTCAAATCTTCCACTTCGCTGGCCACGGCGAGACAGACGAAACAAACCCATTGAGAAGTCAACTACGTCTAGAGGACTGGCAGACGCAGCCTCTAACAGTGGAAGATCTACTCAATCTCAATTTACGAGACAATCCACCCTTCTTAGCCTACCTCTCAGCTTGCGGAACGAGTCGGATCAAGGATCAACGCCTGCTAGATGAGAGCCTTCATTTGATCAGTGCATGTCAGTTAGCTGGTTTCAGACATGTTATTGGTACACTTTGGGAAGTCGGTGACAAGGTCTGCGTTGATGTTGCAGAGGTTGTGTATAAAGAGATAAGAGATGGTGGTATGGAAGATATCTCAGTTTGTCGTGGTCTGCACAAGGCTGTTCGGACAATTCGTGATAGCTGGCTGGCTGAGTCGTGTGATACCACTACCCAACAAGCACGAGTAGGATCTGATGCATTGCCTTCGAATGTAAAGATCCAGACGGATGGTGATGGAAATATATCAAACGAAGTGAGGTCAGCAAGAGATATCCTGTCCATTGAGGACGATGAAGATCTGAGGCCTGCGCCATGGGTTGCTTATGTGTATTATGGAAGTAGATGGTAAATTCTACCTTTTGAAAGTTTGTATCGCTAGTTTTATCTTCAACCGTAACGTGTAGACAACTGCATTTGCTTACAAGATCTATGTAGACGTATGGATAGTCAGGTAGATAGATACCTCAACGGGAGAAGCTAAAACTTGGATGTTGGTAGGAATAAGGAACATATAACTTATCTTTACAATACAAGTAAAGAAATGCTCGTAGTAGAAACGAATGCTTTTGACTATCCGTGAATTGACGGACAGGTACGTATCTGAGGCTGACATAAGTGATCCGGGGTCAATTGTGGCAGATGTGGACAAGGCTGAGAGGCGCCATGGCACAGTGCAAGCAACCTATAGAATAAACAAGATTCATTAAGTGAGTGAGACTGTATATTCTGTGAATATTAGGAGGTGTAAAGCCGTGGCGAAGAATGAGTTTGAGGCTATGTTACCTGACTGCACACGTGAGCATCAGATGCCTAGTATCATCAAGGCTTTGCCAGCGGGTATCTCCGTTGGTAGACGGATTTTACACAAGCTAGAACGCGTTACTAAGTACCATTCAGCCATAAGGTGCTTACGGATGACCTTTGATGGCGTTAAATAGTGGACACACCTGAAAGTTAGTTTACAAGCCACCATGCCCAAGTTCATATTAGGCTGCTGCGGCTGAACTAGGTCGAATATACATCATTCCTCTTTCAGACTTTATCGCCAGGATTGAAATTGATTCATCCTTTTCATAGGCCTCGCCTGGACTGGATCGCCAACGGGTGCTTTATGGCTGAGGCTAGAACGCAACAGCCTGTGCCTTACCGCCGCCACAATACACCACAACCCAAGCGCAACGCCTAGTGAATGAGCAAGTAGAAATATAAAATTGATGTAATTGCCTACCTCTACCCCTTGTCCCGCGATTTGTCATACGTTTATAATATAAGCTTATACAACCCATCAAGAAGTCTGAAATGCAACCCAAATATCATCCCTCTTGCACAGAGGAACCTGTCTTCTCTCCTATGGATAACAATATTCCTCGCAACGCCCGCTCTGGGCTTGTGTCACGTCTCGGCAAATTCTCAATCACCCTGCTAATATTCCTATTCGTTGTCTGTTTAGGGTGCTTGATTTTTTTTGCCTTCTTGTGGGGGGCCGATACTAATAACGGGGTCTGGCGAAGCATTGTCTTTTCTGGGTGGACAACCCGATCTATCACCATCACGTCCCTTGTTCTAAGATGGGCGACAGCTATGCAAGCAGCAACATGTACATCTATGCTTGCGGCAATCCTGCTCCAGAAGGGCGCGGTCCCGCTGCATTCCGCAGCTGCTGTGTCTATTATCAGATGTCATAATACAGGCCCTTGGTTGCTTTTGGACAAGATGAGAACAGATTGGCACTATGGATCTCTCTCAGTAGGCTTTTTGGCTACGCTTCTTACCTTGACGACCTTGTCCTTGCAATTTACTTCGACCGTTTTACTGTCGCAAGTCGGCATAGCGACTCTCCCCGTTGAGATCTCTATTCCTCAGACATACTACGGCACAGATCCTGATGGGCCTTCGTTCTATTCACAGATCTCAGCAGTTCAATCCTTTCTTGAGACGACACCTGTGAGATACCCTGCCTTTGCTGAATGGATTTCCAATGCAACCGACTCGACTGCTCAGCACGGAGAATTTGCTCCCAACAGCGCGCCTGGCATAAGAGACACCGGAACCGTCGTACGAGCCTTTCTTCCATTCAAGGAGGACAATGATCGCAGACGCTTGGTAGAATATAATGGATATGCCACTGCCGTGGACACGAGGGTCGTTTGTATGCGTCCAAAGCTCACCAACGTCTTTTTTTCCTCCGGTGATGGTTACCGCGTAACCGGCCTAGCAGACGTCAATCGCGAGCCGTTGGGCCTTCTTCGGCAACCAGACAGCGAAGGAAGTACAAACTACTCAATGTCTTTTGATTGCGGATTTGCTGCAGTCATAACTAATAACTCAACGGAAAAGTCTGCATGGCCACTCGCGTTATGTAAACTCCTCTCCCGGAATTCAAAACAAGGTACGGAACAGCGAGGGAAGAGCCCAATAGAACAAGTAATACTGATCACTTTAATAGGTATTTATTCGGTTATGGAACCTGAGGGGAAAGAGGAAGTGGGTTCATCCTACCTTCTCATCAATGCAACCATCGCTGATGTCGCGACTGACTTTGATGGGTCTGACGTGTGGGAGACTATGACACTCAAAGACAGCTATGATGAGACTGATGATTCTATGACCATACAATTCACACTTTGCATGACTGGGTTCGAAGCACAAGAGATGGAGATCAATGCGACGAGATCTGTATCATTTCCTCCAGAGCCTACCGTTTTTTGGAACACTACAACGGCCACATACGACATTAAGGACGTCCAGCGGCAGCTCGGTGCTGGGATATTAAGACATTCGACCGCAGACCGTGGCATCTTCGACCTCGCACCTCGCTCATGGGAATGGTCTGAGCGACCCCAGTTTTTGTCCCTTACTGGAGGCGCATTTTCGACCACCGACGGACTTGAGGCCGTCGGCTTCGATGATATATATGAGGGCCAGGTTAACGACGCTCAATACGCAATTCTCGCTTATACAACAACCTACACGGGAGATCCTGCTCTAGGGCTTCAAGCCTACTTTACGACCTTATGCGCAATCTGTTACTACGATCGGATCATCATGTTCGACATAGCCGCGCCTTCATCCCGACTATCCTTGGTCGAAGTCACTCGACCACTCGGCTGGACTGCCTTCATCATCGTGGCCGGTGTAGCAGTGTTGCATCTTCTCCTAGTTCTACTGGTCATATTCATGTTTCGCCGCTCTGGAAGCCTCAGCCGGATCGAGAACGCGTGGGCTTCCATCTCACAACTCCTTGGTCCCACCACAGAAAGTTGGATAAGGGACGCAGACACGATCGACGACAAGGCGGTCAAGTTGTGGCTGAGAGATCGTGGTCTGCACAAAACATTGGTTCGGGTTGAGCATGTTCAGAGTCGCGTGCAGCTTGTTGAAAAAGATAAAGTTTTATAGATTTATCTTCTGTATTGATTGTACGATTTTATGAGTATTGAGATATACAATTTGTGTAAATAAGAGATTTCTAAATTCTTCGTTTTTGACCACCTTATACCTCGAATGACGTACCTGACAATACGACCCCGAGCCCTAAAACTATCAGTGCCTACATCTCTATCCAATTTCAGAACTTTAAACAAATTTACATAGGGAATTCCACATTTAATAAGTAGGATAGGTAAGCTAGTATAGCTAATTACATATTTAACTATAGGGTATAAACTATAAACAGCTGTCTAAGATTTACACCCAGATATCAACTCGCTCAAATAAGGAAGTTTCTCACCACCCTGTATCATCCTCTCTCGTGGTTGTAGGGTGGAGAGCTAGGATCAGCTTATTTTTTAGTGGATACCTTGTCTTCAGATGATAACTTATTCGGCTGACGAGCCTTGGCGATGTTGCGCATGGTATAAATAACTCGGAGATGGCTAGGTCGTAAATATTACCTACCGAGTGATACTCTGATTCCTTTGGATGGAAGTTGGATAACCATGCAAATTTAACTATATTCCTAAAGTCACGCACCCTTGTTTCTCATGGTCTCGTATCATCATATAATATAACAGAGCAAAGTCTACGTAACGCGGCTCCTTCTTAGCCGGAGATATAAAAAGACCGTAGCTACCATCAATATTTGGAATTGTACATCAAGCGAAGAATGGGCGGATGTTAGTTCTCGCTTTCAGGAGATATGATACTGTGTCATTAACAGAAGTGCTGTAGAAGCCCGGCATTGATAAGTTACATCAGCGAGACAGTGGAGCAGCGGTCAGTTCATAACCCTATCTCGATTGGTGCACCACTGGGTAAAATCCCAGGGTGAGCAAGAGCCGTGGAGTCTGTGTCCACTTAGTCTCGTTTCTGAGGCTGAGTACCAAAGTATTTAGCCCACAATGACGAGTAGAGTTGCATGCTTCAATAATCATGCTTACACCCATGGAACGATTCGACAAGGTAGTTGTCTACCTATTTTGTGAAAGGGGTTGATTATCAGTAAGCTTTAGATTGCAGCGTTGCGTTAACAGTCCCAGAAGTTCTACAGCGTATCCTACTCTGCGACCGTCTCACTAATCCCCTTAATCCCGTTGCGTGAGCTTGCATTACCCATCAGCATTCTATCTCACTGAAGGAGATTAACATGAAGTATTTACATGTGTTGCAGCTAATCTTGTTGTTACTTCTCAGTTTGCTTAATCTCTGCCTTCTGCTCGATCTATTTAACTAGTCAATATCGGCAGTTCACAAACCCTGCGCAGTGGATACGAGTCGTATATACCTGGCACGCTGTTTGGGAACCTGATCCTTCAGAGTGAGACGTGGTGCTTACTGCTAATTTCTCCGGAACTACTATCGACCTGACATGAGAAGCTTAGCATCATGTTTACAGGGTTAAATTCCGAGCATTAGTTATTACACCTATTTACTCTGTATATTTAATAATATATAAATAGAGCATTTCCTACCGTTTTCTAGTATCTTCAACCAACTATCTTTAACTCACTCGTTTACACTTCCTCATACCGCCCCCCTTTTTTTTTATCATTACTCTCGTTTGTCAATTGCCACAATGAAGTTTGATATCATTCTTTTGGCTGTTGCAGCAACTACAGAGGCTTCACCACTTGTCAGCAAGCGAGAGGAGCTTTGGGACAACAAAGACGCCTTATGTAGACAGAGCACACGAACCCCAGAGGAAGCCGCGGCTGTTTGGGAAAACTCGGCGGCAGGTGTACAGCTGGAGCTCTTCATTAAGAGCCATTGGGGTAAGTTCTTTCTTTTATTTCCAGTGTTTGGCTTTCCGTATATATGTCATGGTAGTGAAACAACAAACAAACCGATACTGATATATATATTTCTACACAGAACACCAAAACTCGTGGCTTAAAAACCTTGAGAGCACGATTCAAGGAGGGAGCATCTCAGGAAAATCGCCAGCTTCGGGCTGTGGAGCACTCTCCGGCACTTGTGCCCCTTTGAACGACATGTCATGCGACGAGCAGTTTGACAAATTCGACCCTTCGGTTCTGGGCAAAACTTCTTACTGGATCTTCAAGGCTGCCCAGGGAGCACGCAACAAGCTCTTGGGAATCAAGGACCAACTGACGGAACAGACCATCATCAGTAATGGGCAGATTGATCAAATGGCAGAGGACTTTGGGGCGAGTGGTGACGGCGGAGAGAAGGCTCTTACCTGGCTTTCTGCCGCTGCATCGATGGCCGGTGCTCTTGGAGGACTCGTGCCGGGAGCCGTAAGCATTAATCCTATTTACATACAAAGCCAATGACTAATGAATAACAACAGGGTGGTGCTATCGGAGCTGGCTTTGGTTTTGTCAGTGGTCTCTTCTCTGGCCTAGCAGCTGAAGCGGGTAACGAGGTAGAGACAGCTGACATCAAAGCCGGTCTCTCTGAAGCCTATAAGAAGGCTCAGGCTAAGATTGACTTGATTCTTTCACTTTCTATGGGTGGCGGTACCAATCCTGAGGATTATAATGTCCTGCCTGCACCTATGTGGGATACCTACGAAACCAAGATTGCCAAGTTCTTCAATGGTGGATGGTGGCTTACTGATGACGATGCAGTAGCTGTCAATCTCGTCCTTCGATCTGTTGGGAACAATCTGGCCAAGAAGGTGGCAACTTCAGTCATGAAGTCAGCTGGGCTCGTTCTGGTTGCTGACAAGGATGAGGGCTCCGAGGAAGAATGCGGCTATGCACCCGGTCGTCAGTGGATGGAGCTCAAGGATGGCAAGTTCTACTGCTTCTACCTCATGCACAAGAACGGCGGGTCATTTGATGAGGCAGATGCTAGCGTCTACGAGAAGATGGCTGAACAAGGACTTGGTGATCGAGTGCCTTTCTACCGTGCTGTCATCGATTGTGCTCTTAGTGGTGGAGCTGAGCTGGATGCAAGCAACTTGGTCTTCAACGAGATCCCGCGCTGCTACTTCGATCTGCCTGCCTTTTTCATTGAGGAGGGCGTACTTCCAGGATGCCCTGGCATGGGGCCCTGCCAGTACACCATCGAGACTCCTCTTGAATAGGGTGTCTGAGACAATTGGGGGAGTCCTGTATCTTTAGTTGATAGCAACCTCTGCCTTGTATTCTTGTCAATCCCTGTTATCTAGATAGACCTCTTGCAACCCTTTGTCATTTAACAATTTCTTTTAATAGAATTACTTTTCTTCTCATCCAGTGCTACAAACTCGGCTATTTGTACTAGTTCAGGTGTCGCCAAAGTATCTCTCAAGACACGAGGGTAATATCCTTCTCGACATAACCCGGCTCTCCAGCTCGACATGCTATGACCGCTTGACCATCCATAAACTTGTACATATAGCATTCCCCAACTAACTGATATTCTCCTGCAGCACCTTTTGGCCTCAACACAAACGGAACATCAGCACCAAACAATACAGCACAGACATCCCCAGTCTGCATAGCCGAGGGTCCCATTCCCCAATAGCCGTCAATTGTATTGAAGAAGCGCCTGTTAACAGCATGCGACTTGAATGCAGGAGTAAATGATTTGCCAACTTCCAAGATAGTGCTCAGGCTCCAGAAGCCGTTCTTTGGCACCAAGTTGGCTTGATAAAAGGGAACGTTCAAACGCATACAGAACCCAGCCAGCCGCTCAACTACTCGTTCGCGGCCGTCAAGAGGTTGATTGCCCCTAATCTCGGAATGGCAACAAAGTGTCGACGCAAATGCCTCTAATGCCTCGGTTAGTCGATATGGGTGTGGCTTCTGTTTCGCTAGGTCCCAACATAGGTCGACAAGTTGTCCGCCAAAACTTTCTGATTCATCAAAATCTGATGCTCTCATAGTTCGTGTGAATTGGTCAACCGTGCCGATGATTATCCCAGACACTTTGAGTTTCTCTCCGTTAACCTGGGCTTGAAAAGGCTTTTGCTCCGCCTTTCGTAAACTAGCATCCCACGCTTCCCAGAACGCGTCTGCATGATTCTCCGTTTTTTCATTCCATTTAGGTACCCAAGTCGGATATCCAGATGCCGATCCAAGCTTTAGGCTTTCCTCTGTCTGGTGAGCTTGTACCAGGAAATTCAAAGAGTCCTGAGATAGACTAGCGGCTAACAGTCGGTGTTGCTCACCGAGATCCAGCAAATAGTTGGCCTGTAGCCATGGCATTTTTGTAACAGGATTCCTAGCCTTAGGGTGACCAAGAAAGGCATATACATGGTCCAGTTTATTGGTAGCGTTGAAGTATCGCGAGGCTTCCAGAACAAGGACGAAGTCAAGGTTGCATTGGCCAGCGAGCAACTCCGCAGTACTCCTCAACAAAGGCGTTCGATGTATCCACGAATCCGTCTTTTCGTAAGTAGACCAAACGTTCCAGCAGGCATACAGAGGAGCCCCAGAGAGTTTTTCAGAGATTTCAGGTCCCAAGGCAAATCTGAGTTCCTCGTTATAATAAACATTCCAAATGAAGGCAGCGATCTCGCTAAAGTCGATACTACCATCACCCCAAAAGGCTGTTGCTGAACTTGCAAGACCGACTTCTTGAAGGACCCATACGCGAGAAAACCAGGAAAGATCAAACAGTCTCCCAACACAATCTTTCCCATTTGTACCTAGTACAAAGCGATGAACCGATCGTCTTCCGACAAGCTTTGACATTGGCTGCGGCTCTGGAGAAGATGTAGATTTTATTGAGACCGGGTAAGTGGGCATTTCTTCGTCAGTAGGAGTGTAGTACTCTTTGTCCGTCCTGGTGTGTATCTTGTAGTTGATGGTCTGCAAGCAGCGAAATGCCTCAGATGAGGATGCCGTAGGATCAGGACCCAGCCATACAAGTACATGATGAGCCTTGTCATAGATAGCACCCATCAAATCGACTTGGTGACCCTTTTCATCAATATCATTCTGATTGATACAGATGGCGTCCGCCCAAGCAATCTGCGCCTCGTCAACCTTCCGAATGCGACGGAGCCCATCGGAGAGACTTTGTGTGATCCTGCAAGCATGTCCTGAGCATTCCAAGTCTGCGTTCTTGTCCGGGTTTCCCCAGACATAAGACAAAGCGGTGTATGCCGTCGCGTTGTCTAGATCGGAAACGAAAAGCTCGCATGCTAAAGCATCGTCGGGCGAGCCTGGAAGTATCTTAAGCAAGCGAAAGTTTCGTCCAGACGGTATGGCTGAGTATGTAAAAGAGGCAGAATCCATGGCCACGTCAATCGAGATTTTATGCACAATAATCGGAACTCAAGAGTCAGGAAAGAACAGAAATTTGAGGTAATTGTATGGTAATGAAACTCCACTATTATGCGAGTGAGGGGAATTGTGGTTTAGGTTGAGTCGCCTTGCTCCATTGACCAATGGCCACTTGTACTCTTAAATCAGACTGACTATAGAGAGTAAAAACAGAGTGACTTAGAGTATCTACTGGCTTACATAGGTAATAATAAGTTAGGGATTAGCTGAAATTTATTATAGTACTAAATAACTAATAAAAAGCTATGAAAGACTTTTAACAAGCTAAATATTATTAAAACTACAATTAGTAATTATTATCTTTATAAGTTTATAAGGGAGGGTAATGTTGTAGGCATATAGGGAACTGTGTTAAGATACTTGAGAAGTCTCGATAACATTAACAGAGCTTGCTTACGCCTACTCACCTATTACTTATATCTTGCTCGTCTTTATCCAATCACGTTTAAACACGACTCTTCAACTCTTTTTTATGTCTCCATTATATCCAATAAAACTCAGCCACAACAATCTGCTGTACTGAAGCTGCAGGCTAATTGACCATCTGCTGATATAGAGGTGACACCAAGGCAAAGCAGATGAAGCGGGGGTTCCTAAACTCCTACGACCTTCAAGTCAAGTGCAACTCATACATGGAAAGTAGGCCGGATCGCTGACATCTTATCGAGAAAGTGAATAAGCTACGCAAACTATGATAGAATTGGAGCACGCCTTTTCACTCTTCATTTCCATCCGTTTGCTAATCGTTGTTTGACTGTGTTTTACTGGTTTCGAGCACCTGGGACAGTAAAATTTACAGGGTGAAAAATAACTTCATATGGCTCTTCGTGTCTGTACAGATTGAGCCGATTGAAATAACGAATCTCAGTAGTTGTTGATTACAGTGGTTGCTATTTTTCAGGTTGGGTTTGCATCTTCAGCGTGGAATGAACAGACAGCATTGAGTGTAAGAGACTTGAGACATCAGACGTAGCTTGAATTGTCCGTTTATGCTGGGGAATGTTGGGTTTTATAGGAATTGAGCTGAAAATACAATAGAGTACATCTTCAGTCCCAGTCGGGGTCATAACCTAGAGTAAAGCAGTAGATATTAAACTTTACGACATTGCACATAACAGCATCTCGGGTGTGCACGCTTGGCGGGATAAGTAAGAATACTTGGGTCATATAGCATCTGACTACATCTTTTACCTTTAATGATTTGTTTACACTTAGAGAGAAACTTAAGGATGTGGGAGTGGCATCACTCTGATCATCACATTGGCTAGTTTATCTGGGGTTTTTCATAGCAGGGTTAAGAGAGTCTCTGGCGGGCTTAACAGTTTCTTAATTAGTAGCTACATAACTTAATATGTACTACTAACCCAGTACCTAAAGCTAAACACCGACAGCATATGGCGTAAACCTACTGCAGCCGCCGACATCTGCATCACTTCCAAGTCGCCACCAAACACCGCAGTCAAAGCTGGTAGTTCCTCGTGCACCTTCACAGGCCAAGGGGCAGGTTCCATCGCTGTTATATGTAACACGGCAGGGCATATCTCTCAGACCATTGCCAAACTGAACATATGCTGAGCTACCGCTGGCATTAGGGTCAGTGCCTCCCTTGGTACCGGCCCTGGCTCCATTGAGAGGTCGCAGGATAGTATCGTCTCCAGTGGTGAACTCGAGGACTGTTACACCAGAGACTCTGTCGACAGCAACGCGACCGTCGCCGTAGTCATACATCGCATGGCCGTTGTTACCATTGCGACCTCCCATAGCATACACCTTGAAAGTGGGAATGGCAATAACCACTGTGGTGGATGTGTAGGTTGTTGTCTTCTCAGTGAAGGTCTGAATGTCGGTAGCGGTGTTTGTAATCGTCGTTGTATCAGTCTGAGTAGCTGTGGCTGTGGCTGTCTCTCTTTGGGTAACGGGAACCTGTGGGTGTGACATCTTAGTATGCTACATAAAAAAGAGGGAGAATATTCTTTTACTTACTGTGACAGTAGTTGTGGTAGTGGTGGGCTCCTCAATGACCTCTGTTGTTGTTGTCGTTGATGCAGGAACCGAAAGACAGCTGCAAGCAGATGAAAGGGATCTGCCTTCGCCGTAGTTGTCGAAACATCCTGGCTTACGCACAGGAATAACTGCACGCTTCTGCACAATTCCAGGCGGGGGAGCGCAAGAAGTAATGGAAGATGTTGCAACAAGCTCGACAGTTTCGGTGGTGGTAGTCTTGTCGGTGACTGTCACCATGTTCGTAGCAGTGTTGAGGACGGTTTGGGTAATAGTGTTTGTCGCGTCCGTTGTAGTCACTGTTCCTGAAGTAACTGTGGCGGTGGCCTCAATAGTCCTAAAGTCTGTTAGAAGGGATAGTATTACAGTAGATAAGAGAAAGGTAATCATACTCTGTGAATGTGGTGACAGTAGAGGTGGAAGTCACCACAGGGATGCTAAGGTAGGAAGAGCAGAAGGATGAAGCCTGGGGCTGCTGGCGGAATCCTTTGACAAGAGCGTTGACGGCCGTGCAGAACGGGTCGGGAAGCTTCTTTGCCGGCTCTGGAGCCGCCTCTCTGGGGATGGAGAGGCCAGCAGCGGAACCAGCAGTACCCAGGACAAACCCGGCAATAGTATTGAAATACATGTTTAGATTCTGGAGGAGATGCTCAAGGATAATGAGGCAAACTGATGAATTTAAAGCGGTATGAGATAGGGATTTTATATCATTGACTCGACCACTGTATGCTCATGGTGTTTTAACAGAGCTGAAAAGCTCAAGGTCGAGACTCAGTACCTCTAGCCAAAAGACGCCGGCCAGTCCGAAGTTAATTACAATTTTGAAGTGAAAGATGCCAGCTGGAAGCTCTGAAGGGAATCTATACCGTTCCTCGTGGCATAACTGCAGCTGCGTGACTCTGTTGTTGCATCAGTAGCTCTATACACTATTGAGAATGATGAGTACTTGTAGTCTAGTGTTAAACGCCGACGTTACAGCAGACTATAATCGTTGGAAAGGCCTTACCACAAAAGATCAGCTTTGAGGTCTAGGCTGGGTTAGCGTGCAGCCTCCAAAAGCTTGTCTGTGCCAGATACCGTTAGACCGTGTGTTTTCGGACAATGAGGAGCTTATCCGACGATTAACCATAGTAGCATCAGAGAGGCTGAGATCTAGACCTACCCTGAATACAGGTGATCGAAGCCGTCGCTAAGTTCCAGGGTCCAGAGACGGCAGTTTCTACACTTTTGCCCATATGTTTCGCTGCCGAGGAACCTTACTCTCAGTAATCTATTAGCCAACGAGACAAGTATCAGTACGTAGGGTAAGCTTATAATTGAGGTATCTCAGATATCCAGCCTGGCTTCTTCAGCTGTATTTCGCTAGTTATGCAATGTTAAAAGCGGTCAGGGATTGATGTCTTCTGATGACTTCTAGGTGCCTCTGATAGGTCGAGAGAATCAATAAGACGTCCTGGTTCTAGTCCACTTCTGGCGAGGTATGAGAGGGTGGTGAAAAATCGCCCTCAGTTATGCCTTAACATATGTGTTTGTGGGAATCTCTAGGTAATCTGAAAATAACAAAAACCCCATGCATGACACCGTTGCCAAGATTTACAGTAACTATGTTGTGGAAATCTCAGTAGTCGTGATTATCGTACCCCAGTGGAGAGGACAGCCACTACTTGAGGGTTGACCACTAGAACTGAGCCATGTGTTACTACCGCCTGTGAGTTGGTTTTTGTCGGTTCAAAGAAATCTGAGTCCATCTCGCTTCCCCTGTCTTCCCGGATTACATTCCGGTCGATCCGGCGCACGGCCGTCATGTTTCGTTCTAAGGGTCTAGCCCTTCACTTATGAGCTTGAATGAGATGTCCAAGGTCCAAGCTTCCTCTAACCGAAGCCCATGTGCCCGAGATAGCAGAACCAAGAACTGGCTGTGTGGCCCAGAGTGAGACCCAGAACTGCCCAACGCAGCATCTGCGTGAATTACAAGTACGTATCTCTCATGAAAGTGGTATTGAGTCCTTTCATCAACCGGATAAATAATGAACATTAACTGCAAGTCCAACAGTAATAAAAGGGGTAATTATTTAATATAAGCTTTAAGGTATACTACAGGTGCTCTCGACCTTGTGCAGATGACGATTCAGTGCGAACAGAAAAAGACCTTTTCTAATGAATGACAATTCTTACTTACATTTAGAACGTACACTACTCACTCTCATACCACTCTTATATAATATTTCTATTGTTAAAATAGAGCATGTGACTGCTGTCACTCATTACAAATCAAGCAAAAGGATGTGAAATTTCATGTTTATGCTAAGATTTATTCTTTGTCTATACTCTAATCAGACCCCGCGTACGCAATCGCCAAGACAGCGGATCTCCGCGCACATCTGACTGTTCTGGACTGCTTCGGTGTCGAGCATTGTATCTAGATGAGTGTCGTGTCTTGCCAAGCTTGGTGGAACTTTTGTCTAAGCGGGTAAAGGAAGAAAATCGGATAATTCTCCATTCCAACTGTCCGTACTTAAGGGTCAGTGGCCAAACGCAATCACCTGGTAATGTATTGTTTAACTTTGTATATCACGGCCTAGTTACCTTATGCAGGCACTTACGTACCTGCAGAGCAGGGTATGGTTGTGCCCTGTTGCATTGGGGTAAAGGTTAATTTGCAGACGTCAGCCAGACCCTGGACTCAAAACGGCAGGAAACTGCTACCACCCTCGCTCGGCTAGACAAAAATCAATAAGTCCGTGATCTCTTGAGAAATGTCCGTAGTGGCTGCAGAAAACACCGAAGATGAAAGTCCGGACAACTTACATACATACAATTGGTGTAAATAACAAGGGCATAGTATAAACTCTGGGATTGTATCATGAGAGCCGAGGATTCAGGTCCGCTGACAAATTAAAGTATATGTCTAGATGTACGTAAGGTTAATCTGTTGCAACCCTGACTATACGACAATTAAGTCTCTTCTAGTGACAGCAGATTAGTATGTATAAGAGGCTGTTTTTCAAGTCTATGATGAAATGACTTGTATTTGGCTACCGGCATCTATATAGTGTAAATTTCTCACTAACCGTTAATACTGCGTCCTGCTTATACTAATAGTCTTGAGATGTTAATAAGGTAATACGATGTGCATATTGTCATCTTGAGAGAACCTTTATCCCGTCATGGTTCATGTACTCAGTAACTTAAATCTGGCGAAATAATGAAATAACAAGATCTAGCCGAGTACTACGCCCTGAATGTTACGTATGCTATTACGCTAGACCCTTGTAAAGCGCTTGTAAAGCAAAGTTTGGTTACGGAGCATAGCCTGTCCAAGTCTAGAAATTGGGGTTTAACAATAAACCTAAGGTTTGGAGTTACCCCAAGTGAAGCAACTAATTCTCCAAACCCAAGCTTACCTTGTGAGAAGTTCCGATTACTAAGGTTAAAAGCATATGTCCGAGATTATCAGCCTATCTGCAAATATAACAATTTGCACTGCCTTACAAGTATATTAATAAAGCTACTTTCGCTCCTAGAGTCTGTGGTCTTAGAGAACTACACAACCTTGATTCACTCTCTTTTCTGTATATACCATGCGTCTACAAATCTTGAACATCGCGGCTGCATGGGCTATTGGTACAGCTGCTGAGAGCCTGCTTGATACTCGGAACCCTTTGCCTCGCGCTGCCGACTACAAGGTCCTCACCAGGAAACTGTCCCGCACAGCCAAGGTCTACTATCCTGGCTCGGAGGATTTTGAAGAGGCTACGGCTCGATGGTCTGTAAAGGAAACGCCCACTATCAATGTCGTGGTTGTCCCCGGCAATGAACAGGATGTTGTTGAAACGGTAAGCATTTTTCCTACACTTCGCAGATCTATACACAAGTTTTACACTACTCGCCAAACCATATGATCAACATATTGCCAACAGTATAGCGTTCAAGTGGGAAAGCTAACATCAGATAGGTGAAATTCGCCAACAAGAGAAACCTGCCATTTTTAGCTAAGAATTCTGGCCATGGACACGCCAATACCATTGGAAACATGAAGAGGGGTATTGAGATCTATCTCGACCAGCTCACCGGTGTCGAAGTTGCTGAGGATGGCAAGACTGCTACCATTGGCGGTGGCACCCAGACCAAGGAGGTGATTGACTCGCTTTGGGCCGCTGGAAAGCAAACTGGTAAGTCTGGAGATACGACAAACACAATGGTATCAGGCAACATTCGAAGATACTAATATTGCTGGTTTAGTCACTACTGCCGGCGAATGTGTCGGCTATGTTGGCCCTGGCTTGGGTGGCGGTCACGGCTTCCTTCAGGGTCACCACGGGCTGATTACTGACCAATTTGAATCAATGAACATTGTGCTCGCCAATGGTACTCTCGCCACTATTGATGCGAACTCAAACCCTGAGCTCTGGTGGGGTGTTAGAGGTGCCGGCCACAATTTTGGCGTTGTCACCTCTGTTACCTCCAAGGTCTTCGATATCGAGCACGAGTATTGGGCTACTGAGTTCATTATCTTTACCAGTGATAAGCTTGAGCAGATT
This sequence comes from Fusarium guadeloupense, assembly GCA_021655865.1. NCBI lineage: Eukaryota > Fungi > Ascomycota > Sordariomycetes > Hypocreales > Nectriaceae > Fusarium > Fusarium guadeloupense. Next base: position 59,708 of record JAJJWM010000062.1, read on the forward strand.
TACCAAGCCACAAACGACTACCTTCTCAAGAACGGTACCCAACCCGAGGGGCTCACGACCTCATCTGTGTGGACAAACATCCCTGCCATTGACCCTAACAACGTAAGTCTCTTCAACCTTTCAGCATACAAAACTCTAATATTCCCTTCTAGCCGGTTATTCTGGTTTATCTCACGCAAGAAGGCGTCAGGGCCGTTGACCCGATCTACTCTGCCCCTTTTCACGCTCTAGGCCCCGTCTCTATCGATGCACAGAACAGCACCTACCCTGGAATTGGTGCAACGTATGGTGTCACCCCAAGTGGCGCTCCCTGCCAGAAGGATGGAACCAGCAAGGCCAGGTACCCTATTTACCTCGAGACGTACAACGTGGCTGCGCAGAGGGAAGCCTTTGACACCTTCGCTGCTGGTATCCGTGGCGACTCCCCATTCAACACCTCAATGCTTTCTTTCAACGGATATCCTACTCAAGCTGTCAAGGCTGTCAATGTCAAGGACACTGCATATGGTCATCGAGATCAGCGAATCCTTGTTGGGTCTCTGCTCGCTTATACGCCCAACGCCCAGCTGGACGAGGAGGCCAACAAGCTGGGTCGACAGGTCCGTCAGATCTTACACGAGGGAACAGGACGTGATTACGTCCCTGTGTATCTCAACTATGCATATGGTAATGAAGGCCCCAAGGAATGGTACGGCCGTGAGAGTTGGAGACAGAGCAAGCTGCGGGCTTTGAAGAAGAAGTATGACCCCAAGGGCATGTTTAACTTCTACGGGCCAATTGCTTAGATGGGGGTGTAAGGCCGTTGACATCACTTTCGTTTCTTGTACCTATACATCTTTACTGGTAGTTGAATGACTTGGCATTCCAAGCCCAAGGTGATTTTACGCTTAGCAGACAACCGCGACAATCGGTCGTGTTAGCCCACCAGTAGAACGCCCTGACCTCCTTGAAATCTCTATTGTAATCTGCTGTGAATGTATTTCTTGAGTGCAATGGTTTTGACTTGTGACCAAAAGCTTCTGTTTATTCTAAGTTGTCCGTTGTCGCGCTGGTGAGGCTGTTATCAATGGGTATATGTTGGTTCAATCGTCAGCGCATAGTCTATAGGCTTGGACATCTAGGTGAGCTCCATGGTCAAGTAGCCATCGGACGATACTGTGTCAGTTGCTGGCGGCTTTCTTAATAGAGCCAACACTGCTTTCAAAGGTCTTGTATCTTTTTAATTGGACGGTGTTTCCACATAAAACCCCAAATCCAATACCTGGTTATAACCACATGGCCTACTGTGCCGCAGGGGAGATGTTGGTTCTACCTTGTTACTCCCTTCTACGTACCAGGTATTGAACCAGACCATGAGTTCAACCAACAACTTTATAAATGAGAAAGTTGAAACAAGACATAACGGAATAAGATTGAGAGGGGATGTCAATAAGGCCTTGACACTTGCTCAGGCGCATATTAAGTATTGCTCTTCCATAATTGATGACCTTCCTTTCACTAAAAGATCAATTCAATCGATCAAGATCATATCTTCTAATGTTCCCTCGTCGCTCGTCGGAGATCCTCCAGCAACTATCGATGGCTTCCACATCATTCGAGGCATGCTTCGTCGATACGGCTTCACCGATGTCAACGCCAGCCTTGGCTATCCATATGCAATCCAGAGACCTCCCGACCCACCGAAAGAGTCAAAGAAGCCGGAGATACTCGCTGGAATGGTGATTGTGATTCTGGCTATTACTGTGCCAACAGCGGCCCGAATCATCATTTGCCTCAAGGGAGCTCGATTGCAGTTTGGCCTAGACGACTGGGCATCGCGCTAGTTACGATACGAGAATACCAACTGCAAACAGACATGAGCAATGATCATAGTCAACTTTTGGAGACAGTCATTGGTAGTTTCTTACCCATGCATCTGCATCACAATAATCTTTCAGACTGATGCTTGCCAGCACACATACGAAAGTACCTATAAGGAGTACAATCTTTATATGTATTATCTCTCAGTTCGTCGGATTATATTTTACGTTTCTGTCGGGCTTATCAAGATAAGATATCTATCGCCCTTTTTGTTCGCCGTCTCGTAGACAAAACGTCAAGAAGATGGAGGCTCTTCGCGGATATCTTGGAACGGTGGTGTATATTGTGTTAGCGGTCTTCTGTAAGTCTAAACATTCTAGCCCGAGCTTGTGTCTAATTCAGATTGCTATCCTCGTGCATAGTGGGTAACACATTCTTCTTCCAGGGTTTGTCTTCAGTTGTGATCCCATCCAGTCTTCATGGGATAAAAGATTTGCTGGGTCTTTAGACGTATCGCCAGTATGCGTGGATGCTGGATTACAGAAGAAATTTTTGAGTAGTATGCACGTAGCACAGGTGAGTAAAGCTAATGCCAAACTGTCTAGTGAATCAGCTTCAATAATATGCTTAGAGCTTGTTCAGCCATGGTATTGTTCTTTTACTCGCCCCCATCATTATTCTATGGTACATCAGAATCTACAGAGCAAAGAAAGCCCGCTTGTTTTTTATCTGGTTTGTCGAGGCACTACTGTAATTGGCGGCTTTGTTTCAGCAGACCACTGTTACTGTCACCAATGATTCGTGTTGGCAGTTTACGTCGGTTCTGCGTTGAACAGTTCTGGACCTTACAATATATACCTTGACCGCCTCGCTGCCCGTTGTTGATGCCGCCATCATGGGCACATGGATATCAATCGAATCCGAGCTCGGGCCTTCTGGCTCCCACGAACGTTGGCGAACGCATGGCTGGGCCGGGCCGTTTTGAATAATTCCGAGTCGATCGAAGATATGATCCGGAAAGAGGAGGGGAGTGAGAGCGAGGTCGAGCTCAACATTCTCCCAGCCAATAAGGACCAACTTACAGGTCGGGACAATACGTGAAAACCATGTCGTTGAGCCTCAATATCATCAACTGTCCTAGACATTGCTGTGTAATCACGGTCCAATATTCTTCTGGACTAGAAAACCCCCGTGCCGAGCACCCAACGATAGACTGAGAGCCAGCACTGTTGGTGCGATCTGAACATGGGCCAATGTTGGCATGTTTTATTGGAAGATTAGTTATCTCGTTTACGTTGAATCATCATGATATTAGCTTCGTTTGTCAATAAACGTTGTTTCACTCGCCACATTGGCCAGTGGCGTAGTAATCCCTTCAAATTTAACAATCGTACGGATATCTGTTGACAGTTTTGCTTTTTGAGGTGTACAATGTTTTGTTGTTCCAACTAACATGCCAAGCTACCCCTTTCCGGGATCCCTTGTCGCTTTCTGTGAGCTGCCCTACCAACGCACGACTAGTCGTGGAGACTACCCACTACATACTCGCTATGTGCGCCTTATTCCGTTCTTTATTCTTCAACTTCAGATTTGCGTCAACTCCTTTCTGTGGTATAAACGGACCGAGTCTGCACAGAGAATGACCGGTCTCTAGGTCTTTGATCAGTTTATACTCCGTACTTTCTCACGTGCACTGCATTATAATGGCGCGCTTCTTTCTGCATTCTTTGCTGTTCTTTAGCGCACTTGCACAGCCAGCACACGGATCTGATTCTGAGCATTGCATCGGCACCAAGGGCATCAGCATCAAATGTCCCTCGTCAGAATCAGCTTACAAGCGTGACTTCTTTTACATTGGCGGTCGCGCTGTAAATGGCAGTTCAGGCACAATTACAGTTGATCAGCTTTATGTGGAAAAGCTGACACCTATCCGCTCCGCAACTCAGAAGTACCCCCTTGTCTTCTTTCATGGTGGAGGCATCTCGGGAAGCACTTGGCTCAACACACCCGACAATCGTAAGGGTTGGGCAAGCTACTTCATCGATAAGGGCTATGCGGTGTATTTGGTCGATAATATTGCCATTGGCCGCAGCTCTGAAAATGCTATCCCCAGCTTCCCAATGGTCTCTGGATCATCTACTGAGATTGTGTCCAAATTCTTCACTGCCCCAGGGAATTATGACACCTATCCTCAAGCCAAACTTCATACGCAGTGGCCAGGATCTGGAGTTGATGGTGACCCTGTGTACGATCAATTCAAGAAGTCGCTGATTCCCCTCACTGTCAACTTTGCCAACCAGGAGAATGCTTTTCGTACTGCTGGGTGTGAGCTGCTATCTCTTCTTGGCGAAAAGTCTTTTCTCATATCCCATTCCCTGGGTAGCAAGAACTCGATTCTGCTATCTAACGATTGCCCTGAGTATGTTGCTGGCAGTATTAACCTCGAGGCTGCCACGTCTCCCTTTTGGTCCTATGCTGAGGGCCTGGGCGGCTTTCCTGCTTCACCTTGGGGCCTTACTACTACACCCATCACATACAACCCGCCAGTCAACTCATCATCTGGTATGGAATTTACTTATTGTAGCTCTTGCAAATAACTTGTCTAGCTAACCAAATCATAATGCAGAGTTACAAAGCGTCTCTGTTGGAAATGAGACGTTGGCGCACCGGAACTGTTATCTTCAAAAGGAACCTGCTCACAAGCTTCCCAATATCAACAAGGTTCCCTACCTTCTTCTTACCGGCGAAGCTTCAGTTCATGTGACATATGACCACTGCGTTATTGACTTTCTCAAGCAGGCTGGCGGCGAGCCGGAATGGATCAAGCTGGCGGATAGAGGTATTAAAGGCAACGGGCATTTTCTTCATGTTGAGAAGAACAATTTGCAGATTGCTTCCCTTGTAGACAACTGGATCCGAAAGAAATCTTTTTAGATTGATGGTGGTTCTTCGACTTATAATATCTTTCAAGATCCCTGCCAGGTTTCTATCGATCTTTTCAGATAACGTCACAATACTGATAATCCAGTTCTGAGACTATAAGCACATATTAGTGGATCAGTATTCAAGTGACACTTAGCTGAATGTATTTAGCCTGTTATTGACCTGACCAAAGGTGATTTTTCGCTAAAATTAAAGCAAGGCCGAACCCCGGAAACATGTCAGGCGATCAAAAGATCCGACTTGTTTAACGTCGATATGGGGATGGCCTCGGGTTATACTAAGCCGGACCGTGGTAGTTGAATGCTCTGGGGTAGGTTGCAAGCTGCCGATTGGCGCGCAAATTCACCCGGGGATATCGGAGCCGACAACAAGACCACTACGGAATAGTTGTTTGTCGATCTCTTACAATTTCGGCTCTACCCCGCAGACTTTATTCTACCCCGGATTCATGGCCCAGTTTGCTCCGGAGATGACTCGACTTGTTGGATGTCATGGCTGTCAGAATGGGGAAAATGGGACGAGGTATCATGTTTATGAGAGGAGTCCAAGCTCTAGTTAATGTGATTAGTTACAAAACGACGGTTTATATATCACAGCTATCCTAGTCCTTCAAAGATTTGTCACCGCATCTCATCTTGCTCAACTCTCCATCACGTCAAGCCAGAACGATAGTGGCATAAACCTGAAGCTATGCTAGCTAAGCAAGACTCTGCTCTCTCAGAGCATGAGAAGACTGATGCACTGCATCAATATCCGACCAATGATGTGGCACCAGCTGAGATTGCCAATGAGATCGCTCATGAAGTCGAAAACAACAACTATTCGCCATGGACGGCATCCATGTTTCAACTATACGGTGTCCTCTTTGTTGCGTACTGTTGTGGTTGTCTGAATGGATACGACGGTATGCTTTTCAACAATCGAGACCTTGTGGGTCATAGCTGACTTGTTTTCGATAGGTAGCTTGATGGGAGGTTTGAACGGCATGAAGTCTTACCAGAATACATTCAACATGTGCGATGTCCGCTCACTAGACTATTGAGAGAATTATGACTAATGCTTTACTACAGGACAACTGCCGGTTCCGCCACAGGTATTGTTTTCATGATTTACAATCTTGGGAGTATTGTCGCCGCGCCTACTGTTCCCTTCACCACCGATCTCATCGGCCGACGCGCTGGAATGTTTACCGGATCTGTCATCATCATTGTCGGAACTTGTGTTCAGTGAGTTCATGAAAATCACAGACTCCTGGCTATGGCTGACGAAGATCCAAAGGGCGACGGCGAAAGCGATGCCCCAGTTTATGGGTGGCCGATTTCTACTAGGCTTTGGAGTATCATACTGCTGTATCGCGGCTCCGACATATGTCAGTGAACTTGCTCATCCCAAGGTATTTACTACTCCTCTCTCCATATCTACAAACATGGACGACTGATAAAATACAGTGGAGAGGTACACTTACCGGATTCTACAACTGCATGTGGTAAGTACTTGAATATGCCATTCTTACTCTGTCTGACCTTCTAAAGGCCCGTTGGAGCGATCATTGCTGGCTGGGTTACTTATGGCAGCGCTTTTATCGAGAACGATGACGGCTGGAGAATCCCTGTATGGATCCAGCTTGTGACTTCTGGCATCGTATCCGTTTTTGCTTTCTTTCTCCCAGAGTCGGTAAGTCAAGGTTTTTGAGTTGTCAGAAGCTTTGCTAACGAGATTACTGCAGCCACGATGGCTAATCGCCAACGACAAATACGATGAAGCGGCCAAGATCCTAGCCAGGCTTCACGGTGAAGGCTCAGTTGATCACCCCATCGTTCAGCTTCAGATGAAAGAGATGATGGCTCAAATCTCGACCGAGGCTTCAGACAAGCGATGGTGGGACTACCGTGAGCTTTGGAACTCTCACAGCAACAGACGTCGTCTCATCTGCGTCCTTGGTATGGCTATCATGGGCCAGGCATCTGGCAACTCCTTGTCGAGTTACTACCTCGTCACCATGATGAACACAGCAGGCATCACGGATGAGAAGAAGGTTCTTGCTCTCAATGCTTCGAACAGCGTCCTCGGTCTTCTTGGTTCTCTTGTTGGTGCTCGCCTGACGGATCGTGTTGGCCGTCGACCCTTACTTATCTACAGTATAATCTGCTGTTCTGTCATCTTTGCAGTCATCACTGGAACATCCAAAATGGCTGTGGATGATAAGTCTAATACCAACGCGGCCAACACCACCATCGCCTTCGTCTTCCTCTTTGGAGTTGTCTTTTCTATCGGTTGGACCGCTCAGCAAAGCATGTATATTGCTGAGACTCTCACAACCTCGACGCGAGCCAAGGGAACAGCCGTGGGCAATTTTGCATCGGGATGCATTTCACTTGTGCTGGCATATTCCTCAGGACCAGCATTTGAGAAGATTGGCTACTACTTCTACCTCGTCTTCGTGTTCTGGGATTTGATTGAGGCAGTTTTCATCTATTTCTTCTTCCCAGAGACCAAGGATAGAACTCTTGAGGAGCTTACTGAGGTTTTTGAAGCTCTTGATCCTGTCAAGAAATCGTTGGAGCCTAGGGACGCTGGTACAGTCATAGCTGCTATGCAGAATGGTCAAGCGAAGAACATCGAGGTTTAGGATTTTGGACAAATTCAAAAAATACGATTTTGTTCTTAAGAATTGAGACATAATTTCCACCGCTTAAATCAAGATGTATACTGTCTCATGCTTAATCCTCATTCTCGACTGGGCTTCACCGAAATGTTCAACTAGATCGGTTCTTCTTATGCAGCATTTGTGGAAGAAGAAATATTCCTTGTTATTGCTTATACAGCTTGATATTTCAATAAGCGTTAGTTAATCAGTTAGTATTTTCCTATCGTTTATATAGCCAGGTTGCTTTTGATAAGCACGGGCCTGTCCACTTACTAATTCAACTAGATCTATAGCACATAGGTAGATGAGCCAACTTGCCGAGATTTAGCTTTGTCGATCTTGCTCGGCGGTTAACTATAGTCGTATGACGGAAAAGCGTGAACTCGTATTGTTAGAGCAAGGATAAGTCACTCGCTTTCGGACCCGATATCCCCGACGGACAACTCTCCTCTTTTACCCCTGCCACTGCGGGCTTTGACGTAACGTACCCCGCCTTTTGATCTGCAAGTAGATGAGAAAGTCTAGTAAGAGACACAAAGCCGAAATAATGCTGTTTGTTCCAAGGCCACATGCTTGTCGAATCCAAGTATGGTATACGCAGAAACATGAACTTGCAGCCTACAATTCAACGTACCACCGACATGGCTAGGGGTAAACAAGTCTTGCTCCTGGCCCATAGGCCTTATTACCATTTACGTTAACTACTGACCAATTTTGACATTCGCAACAGTCGGGTCCGAAAGTACCTAACTAAGAATAGTTTCTAAGCTCAGAATATATAACAAGAGACATATGCAGCCTTTCAAAATTCGAATTGAAGTTTCTCTGTACTCTTCTCAAGTCTAAAACGAGTTCGCACAGCTCAGTCGACCTGATGTCTCGCTTCATTACCACTCTTCTTACTGTGCTTGCAGCCAGCAAGGTGCATGCTGCCATTGATGTTATCCCTGGAGCAACATGGACTGCAGTAAGTCATACCTCTCATTTTCGACCTTTCACGAACCCGATTCTGATGTTTCATCTATCAGACAAACACGGGAGAACATGTACAAGCCCATGGGCATGGTCTCATGTAAGTGGGCGACACCAAGAAGCCGAAAGTGGATTAACCTGAGACAGTGAAGTCGATGGAACATACTACATGATCGGCGAGGACAAAACTGAAGGAACCTACTTTCAGAACGTCAACTGCTACTCCTCCACTGATCTAGTGGAATGGACCTACGAAGGAGCTTTGCTATCTCGCACTACCGAGGCGGGAACCGACCTTGGACCCCAACGTATTGTCGAGAGACCAAAGGTTATTTACAATGACGACACGGGCAAATATGTTCTGTACCTCCACATCGATAGCCCAGACTACAGAGATGCTCGAGTCGGTGTTGCAACAGGTGACACTGTTTGCGGAAAATATACCTATCATCGAAGCTTCAGACCGCTTGGCAAGCAGAGTAGAGACATGGGCCTTTTCAAGGACGATGACGGCTCCGCTTATCTCTTGACTGAGGATGTAGGTTCTTTATTCCATTCTCTTTATACAACAATGAGACTGACACGAAAGACAGCGTGAGTTTGGAACACGAATCATGGCTTTGTCGGATGATTACCTCAACGTCACTGAGATCACTTATGAATGGGAATACTTTGCTGAATCGCCCGCCATGCTGAAGCAGAATGGCTACTATTTCATCTTTGGTTCTCACCTGACGGGATGGAACCCCAACGATAACGTGAGGCGTTCAAGGCTTCTTCAAAAAGGACACCAGTACTGACTTAAGTGATAATAGGTTTACAGCTACTCCAGGTCCTTGTCTGGACCGTGGTCAGAGTGGACGGAGTTTGCCCCTGTTGGATCCAACACATTTAGGAGCCAAGTCAGCTACATCCAGCCTTTGAGTAGCAGCGAGGCCATCTACATCGGCGACCGATGGGTTTCGTCAAACCTCGCTGCTAGTACCTATATCTGGCTTCCACTAACAATCAGTGGCACCGACGTCAAGCTCGAATGGAGAGATGCTTGGGCACCAAATGTTGCTGCGGGAACTTGGTCCGAGACGGAAACCACGAGCCTTGAGGGAGAAGACGCCCAGTTGGAGAACGGAGCGAGAACCGTCTCTTGCAACAGCTGCAGCGGCCAGCAAGCAGCAGGTTGGATCGGAGGTGATGAACAGGGTACCATCACTTTTGAGAACGTTACAGGTACAGGTGAACGCGAGACTATCAACATCAAGTACCGTAATGGAGACACAACACCCAGATACGCTCTTGTTACTGTCAACGATAAGTCCCAGCGGATTGCATTCCAGTCGACCAGACACACTTCGGAGGCAGGAAGTAGCAGCGTGTTTGTTCAGCTGAATTCGGGATCAAACAACAAGGTCGTCATTTCAACTGATAATGTCGAGGAATGGGGCCCTGATGTGGATGAGTTGCTGGTCCCAGTTGAGTAGGTAGCTCAAGGGGTATGTTCAGATAAGCCCTTGATGAAATAGTTGGTGCAAAAACGGATTCTCTATTACAATTCATAGTGGGCACAGATCAATTTGCCTTTTAGACCAAATCTACCAGTCAATAAAACAAAATTTTGGTTCTGGTTCTTTATGTATATACTGTAAGTGCCAAGTGGGTATTTACTGGAGAGCGAGTGATCTTATTTTTCACATAGTTATCTAACAAATACCAATAAGAATATGTCATCGAGTTTCTCTCCTTCTCTACAATAAGAGAATCATAGTTACAGATATATAGTTGTGTCAGGTCCATTTTGTCAAAGCAGGAAATACATAATTGAGTGTGGGAAAACCTCAACGCGGCGAAAAACCCACTTACAGTAGTTGCCTATAACCTACTTGAAGACTCTAGGCCAACCTTTTATCCTATGTGACAACTACCCATATAATTTTCCCAGCTTTGTGTACCCAATACCCAAAACTCAGCGATCACAAAGGTCATACTTGTCGCCAGGACCGCACCTGCAGACGCAGCCGCTACATTTCTTCTCACAGATCCAATGCTGCATTGGGGACTGCCAGTTCCCACAAGGCCCAGAGCATGTAATATCGGCAAAGACAAGAGTAGCGAGAACGCTGATTGTAAGTCCAAAGAAGGTGGCGAGCTTCATAGTTGCAAGCTAGCTTTGGATAGCCTTTTTGTTAGCTTACCACGCAGGAAATCTTTCCAAGAAGGGATCTGGAACGGATAAAGTAGCTTACATTGAAGGTTTCAGTAAGGGTAGGAATGAGTTGAGGGTTTGGTGAATCTTTGGTGATTTAGAACTCATTTGAACGATCCAATGCCAGCTTTTATAGTTTCTCAGATCATAAAGCAGGCGATTTGGACATGCCTTACAGAAGCATACTGATACGTATCTGATCACAAACAATCTCCGTATATCCAAATGTAGCGAGGTAACTGATCCTGACTCTGAGCTCATACTGATCGTCTTTGAGGGAGATAACTGACTCTGACTCAGCTTACCTGAGCTCATGCTGGTCGTGTCGAAGCGAAGCACCAGATCGAGGTTGGGAGTAGCAGTGAGCAAGGGATTCCACAAATAGAAGATAATTCTTACAAATATTGTAACGATAGATCTAAGTCACTTGATATATCGGAAATACCAATCACACGAGTGATCCGGCCACCAACAGCATTGAGAGTCCCATGGTGAGGTCACCTCAAACCATCTTGGTCTGGAGTATTGGTGATAGTCAGATCGCCTCGACTAGCTGAAAGACAAGCTGGACAAGTTGATCGACATGGTAGCGTATGTGAAGGACATATCAACCCTGTGTTCCTCGAGCATGTCAGATAGTGATTAATTTGATCAGGATAGGCCCCATGTGGCGTAACAAACTGCTCCATACTCTGCAGGTGAAACCATCCTCCGCTTTCAGAGCTCTCGATACCCAATCTTTCGTCACCTTTGTCCCCCCAAGGTGTCCTGGTCATTCACCTCACCGCGCCAATCTATAAGAAATACGATACCAGTCGACACCATGACAAAAGCAATCCAGTTTTAAATTGAGCGAAATTCTTTACCGCCTAGGCGCGTGTGAAGCCTTGATGTGTAAGCCTCTCACTTTATGCAGGATTGTTTGTCGACATTTGCTAATACCTGAGTAGCTGATGAGTAAGTCTTGGCTGGCTTTAATAGAGCCCTTGCCAAGAATGTTCCGCAACTTTCATCTGTACAGAAACGGACCCCAGATACATCAGCCCCTCTCCATGAGAAATCCAAGTTATTCTGGCATGTTCACTTGCTGAACGCAACCTTTGGAGCACCTACCATGAGCCCATCCATGGCAAAATGTATCGACACCCTTCATTGTCTTGCCATGAAAGCAAGAGATCCTTTTGCTTCCGAAATTCCACGACCCCTAGTACAGCAGATTATTTCTATTAAAAACAGAATAAACTACATACTGCAGTGGATAATCAATTTCGGATTTTTACTTTACGGCTTAATTGTCTCAACCGACGCCCGCCTCGGTGCCAGCAAGGTTCTCCATGTTGCAACACATCCATAATATGAACATACAACACAAGCTCCTTATATAGAGTGCCTGCTAGAATAGTATCTTTTCTTTAGCCGTTTACAATCCCTGCAGAATGCAGCATCAATATGCTTAGTAACCTCTGTATTAAGCTTGTTTTCACTGTAACTATTCAGCTGAGCGAAACAGAAATGATTTAAGCTTAATTCTGACAGCTCCAATGTTGTTATGGCTGGTGAATGGAGTGGAGGAATTACTCTTTTGTCGAAGAATAGTAATTCCTCCAACTGATAGTTTTAGCTATTCACTTTTGCCTCAAGCTGATGATCTGCTAGGCCTCTCCTATTTTCCTGAGTTCCAGAGTAGCCAACCTAGTCAGCCTCATAGCATGCCAATTGAAAAACTTACATACTCATTAACTGTTTCATGATTTTTATCTAGAAAGCTTTGAAATGTAACCTATTTGCTGACATACACCTGGGAGAGTATCCTTTCTCTTAAGGCGCTGTGATCCAAGATCCTAGAGCAATACCACGTTTACCTTCACGCAAGGCAGCAGCCTCAACCTCAACATCTTGAAGCCAGTCTTCTCTTCCCTTTGAGGGTCTCCATCCCAACTTCCTACCCACAGCCCCTCTCGTATTGCGATGTGCAGCCCATCCCCTTTCAGCAACCAGTCGATTGCCTCCGACAAGTTCAGCAGCCTCTTCCAGACTAATCTCTCTAATCTCTGGATTCTGCAGCCCCGAGGGAATAGGGAGCAAACCAACTTTGCAAGCGACATCCAGACAGTCCTTCATCATATCCTTCATTCTCATACGCCCATTCTCAGGGAACAGAATACCACGCTTTCTTTCCAGAAGGTACCACCGATGGGTTTGGTCCAAGTATATGGCTCAAAAGCACCTGGTAAAAGTCGGCAAGGTCAGACACGTGGATAATGTCGAAAGTGCTAGTCCCAGGCCCGAGGGTATATTCATAACCCTTCTTTACTGCATATTGTAGCATGCTAGGTATGATAATTGCAGCAGCCGGAAACAAACCCTCGCCTTGTCCGAAGATGTCAGCGGCCTGAATCCTAACACCATGGACACCTAGCTCTTCAACCGTCTTGAGAGTAACAAGCTCAGCTGTTCTTAGAATATATGACAGCTCCTTGTCTTCCTCATCTTCAAAAGCAAAGACGGCTGTCGAGTCACTGTCGTTCTATTCGCGGTCTGGAAACGCTTCTCCGGTGAGTGGCCGATCGGAGATGGCAGTGCAACCACCAGTGTGAATCATCTATGTTTCGTTTCCTGTCTCTTGCTTCCTCTTTGCAAGCCCACGGACCAGCGTTTCTGAGCTTTGGGGGAGAAAGCCAAAGCCTGCATTGATGATTATATCGTGTTAAGCAGCAACCTTGGTGACGGTATCTATCTCTTCAAGACCAGATAAAATGATTGGGGTTACGAGTTCGCCGTACGTTTCTTTGAGTTTAAGGGTACGCTCTTCGCCTCGAATGAGCAAGGAAATAGGATGACGGTAGTCACTGAAGACATTGTCAGTGGAGGAAAGGAGACAATGGAGGATAGTCCCTCCAATGTAGCCAGTGGCTCCAACTAGGAGTAGCTTTTTGTTAGATGGTGTTGAGGTCATTGCTATTGTTCTGTAGAGCTGTGTAGTAGTGAATCGCTTGTTGGTCAAGGTTGTTTAAACAGTGAAAGGGGAAAAAAAGACTTAAGAGAACTATATAGAGCGGAGTTATAGAACAATTCACACTTCCTTGCAGATCATGAGTTACTAGCTAAAAATTAAACTCTTTTGCTGGAAGAATGGATCAGGGAGCGGAGTCAAGTAGCCAATGTCGACAATAGAAATACTGAGAAGAGAGATAGCAGGGTTTAAAACCTCTCCTATTTTCCTAGGTTTCAGGGTAGACCAAAAAGCTCTCTGGGTCTTGTATATAAGGCAGAAAGTATCCCAAGTGGACGCAAATCGATTAACTATATAAGAGAATATATCTCTCAATCACTAAATGTCTTCATTCTACATAAAGCCCTTTCGTAAGCATATTAGGAAGCTATTATTATGATGTATATACTTGTACGTAGATACGTCCTCTATAAGAAATAGTTAATTATATATCTATATATTCATGTTAATCACAACACAAGTAACACATCATATAACAAGTATATTAACTATAGGCCATAAAACATCTGCATAATCAAACAGGGATATCTTGAAGAGATAACAGGGCTTAGACTGCGGATACAAGATAATAAAATAGGCGTCAATAATCTACCCCGTTGAGTATGTCACTCTGTTGCTAAATCTAGTATACAAGTGAAAACATCAGCCTAGCGTCGTTTAATTGACTCCAAGTCACCCAAGACAATTCAAAACAAGACAAACAGTCTCCCGTGCCTGCACGTCATTACAAAAAAGGATCTTCAAAACGATGACAAAGTTGTGATAATGTCCTTGGGCAGATGCCGATAACCCAAAAGTCCAGACAAGTACCTTGGCAACGATATCCGTTCCGGTTTATCCGCACACACTGAAAAACGGTTCCTCCGTCCACTCTATGCAAGAGCCTGGGAAAATCAAAAGTTTAGAGAACATCTGAACTTCAACTACTTCAGCGGCTGTAAGATTCATGCGCTTACTATCTCAAGGGCGGTAACGTCGCGTCAGCTCGTACGGCGTCTCCGAACCAATAGCTAGTTGTCGGCAATTGAGGAGATATCATCATGTAGCGTCTAAACTATGCAAGAGTTGTGGCATTAACAGCCGTTAGTAGAGTCAAGAAACGATGTTCTTATGCGCAACTCGGCAACGACTCAGAGAAGACAGCACTAAGAGTGCCTGTTCTTATGTGTAATTAGTTTGTTTTTACAGTTTTCCCTTGATCACCCAATGTCCAATGCTAAGATGTCTGTCATACACAGGATCAAAGTCGAAAGCCATAAGTTCCCTTAACTATTCGGACATTTGACATGATCACACGATCAAAGACCACCAAAACCATGATGTCAAGCATATTGAGCAATGGCCAAAGTGAAAGGCTCACAAAGGTAGCATTCCTGGATTGGGGGTAACGTGAATTACATAATCTTTCAGACATTCAGTAAATAATTCAAATTACTCCGGCGAGAAAATGCCGTGATGGCGCCTCCAAGGGCCCTGAACCTCAAGGAGAAGCCTAAATACGAGCAATGCAGGTCAGCAAATAGTAACGTTTTGCCGATCAGCCGTTGCAACGTGTGAGCCAAGCCGACTTCCGAGACGGAAAGTATCTCTAACACAGCCACGAACCTTGACCCTGTGACATGTATGAGGCTCAGTGTATCTGATCTGGCATGAAACAAGACTGTAAAATATAAATAAATAGCTTCCAGTTTGTTCTTACTTATGATATCTTCAACTCAATTGCTTTTTCATCAGCATCCCTATTAAACCAATCTCCAAGGAACACATTGCCTATATTCAGTTTCCACCATGCTCTTCAATCAAGTATTCTTCGGTGCATTGCTCGCCATGGGCTCAGTCACAGCCATGCCCAACCCGAACACCGACCAAGGAGATATCGCAGCCCGCAGTTTACTCCATCACTGCGGCAAACATGCTTCTTATGATCATACTAAGAAGGAATGCGTGTGCCATGACAGCGGCAAAGTCTTCCACAAGCACCACAAGAAGTGTGATTGCCCTAAGGGGGAGAAGTGGCATCACATCGAGCGCAAGTGCAAGAAGAATTAGCGCCTCTAGCCGTTTACTGGGTGTTTTGCAGCCGAGGTATTAGCCAACTCGATCTCATGTACCATCTAATGCGGATCTACCCATTAGTTGCGCTTAACACTTCTGTAATTAATATTCACTACTGAGGGACTTGGATTTGTTAAAGTTTATCAATGGTGGGGAGGGTACGGCGAACTGGAGCAGGTACAATCATTAGGTCGGACATACGGTGTTGTAAGATGATATACTTAAGTATGTAGTAAGAATCTATTCACCCTCTTGTCCTTGTTTGTCCATGAAGACCCCTCGGTGGCAAGCGTCGATGCTGGCGCAAGGCGGCTTCATGTCTACCAGTATCTTAAAGGGTCCAGAGGTCAAGTAGCGTTGTTATACGTTGTAATTTGTTCGATCGTCTTCTCTAATGCCTCAGGCATCATTCCAGAACTGGCTCCACCCCCGCACGCACGCGACACAAGCCTTTTGATGTTTCCACTCCCAAGGTTCCAAACAGAAGATCAGCAGCTGATACGCGATAACATGAGATAACCAATAGAGTGATATATGATATCAAATGCTTTCACAAGGCTCACGGCTCCCATCCCCTCGCACTCGAAAGAAACGTATACCGGTATGTAGCCGCTCACGTCTTGTACATTACACTCGCTAACCAAGCGCGTGACAACAGAAAGCATGTAGTTCTTGTCGCCAAAGCAAAGTAAGCTAAAAAATCTATTTCTCTTCTACATACGATATTGATTGTTCTTTCAGGTTAAATGTGATGGGTTGCGGCCATGCTCTCGGTATGCATCCATGCTTGAATTTCTCAACAATCCTCTAACCGTCGCCATTCAAGATGCCGACAGCTCCAAAAGACGTGTGCTTTTGCTGAGAAACCGAAAGAGGCCCATGAACTGTCTGTAATTTCTCTTACGTGGAGGGCCACATGACTGATATGGTGACAATTCAGCAAGATTGAAGCTCTTGAGAAAGAGATTGAGTATCTCAGAGCGCGCCAACCTCCATGCACATCTGATCCAGCGCAC
Organism: Fusarium guadeloupense; assembly: GCA_021655865.1. Lineage (NCBI taxonomy): Eukaryota > Fungi > Ascomycota > Sordariomycetes > Hypocreales > Nectriaceae > Fusarium > Fusarium guadeloupense. The sequence goes on from JAJJWM010000062.1 coordinate 76,354, forward strand.
TCTTTACCAGATAATGAGGCACCTGTGCAATTCAGCAACTCCAACGCAGCTAGTACTCCAATCATTGTGGGTTACTCGCAAGCTCCAGGCACACTATCCCAACCCGTGTCGTCCATCAGTACCAACTCTCCAGATACTGTCTCATGCCCCACGAGACCACGGAAACGCTTAAGATCATGCTTCGAAACAGAAACACCAGCCACAGCAGACCTTTGGAATTCTGGTGAGCTTGATGTTGAAGAATCGAGGTTATACTTCAACGCTTTCTTCTCTGGCTGTGACCGCTACGTTCCTATATTCGATCCACGATATGATTCGATGCAGAGCATACATGACAGAAGTGAACTTCTCTTCACCACAATCTGCTCAATTGGTTGTCGTGTTCTCAATGGGACCAGCTCGCGGTGGCGGACCCTCACATTCCGTACCCAGCGGATGCTAAACGCCGCCATCGCCAACCCATCAACAGGAAGCCTGGAGACTGTGCAAGCACTTCTTGTGCAAGCCTGCTATGCAAGTGAAAGAGCACTTTTGATATCAATAGCTACCCGCATCGCACTGGATCTGGGCTTTCCAGAAGCCTACGACACATTGATTGCGCAATCTGTCTTGGGAGAAACACAACAAAAAGAGGGTAATGAGGAAGGATTTGCGTTGATGCGTAGAACTCGGGTTTGGCTGCACCTTCTCGTCATGAGCCACATTCTACACCTCGACGCTGGTGGTCTGTCGACATTTAAGTTTCGAGGTGCTTCACGCAGATGCAGAATCCTCCTACAGAGTTCATTTTCTACCAACATGGACCATTATCTCTTTGCACAAGTAGAGCTCAACGTTCTCCGGGCCAAGATATACGCTTCTTTGCCCCAAAACGCTGGTCTCGATGATGGGGAGATCATGGACCTTGTGAGAGACGCCAAGCTCGATATTGACGTGTGGTTCAACGACTGGATGCGTATATCAGAGAGGCAATTCGGTGACATGCCCTGGTTTGCCCCGAATCTGTCGGTGCAACGCTGCTGGGCAGACAACATGGCTCTTTGTCGTGCAGTGAGGGCTTCAGGAGTCGAAAATGTCAATGTCATGTCGCAGGTCCAAAAGAACATCTTGCAAATGACCAAGGACTCGCTCAAGCAGCACCTCGATATTATTATTCAGGAGCCAAGGATTTATCTCGAAAGCTTGCGTTATGCCATGGACTTTGTGTGGGCCAAAAATACATTTTGCTGTCTGCTTCTTCTCAAGCTGTCGGTGTTGCTTCCTGATGATGATAATCACCAATCGCGAGAGTCCAGCCACCAACTTGCAGAGAAAGCGAGTATTTTGTTGAGCGAGCTCGAAAAGGTCGCGGCTGGAGGTTTGAATGACGACACGAGATCCAATACCAGTGCTCTATATCTTCAGCTCTTGAGACTGAGTATTCAGAAGTATAAGCAGGGACTAGGTAGACATTCTGAGAATTGTCGACAAGATTCGCTACTTTCCAGTCCAGGTCAGCCAGGCTCGTACGGACTGAATAACCCCAGATACAGCGAGTTAGAGTCATTCATTCCAGACCAGTTCGTCTTTGAGTGGGACTTTCCAGGCCTGAATCTGTTCTCTTCTCCCATCAACGAGGCGGCTTGGTTGAACGAATTTATTGTTGGGGCACAGGAACTTGGGGATAACAACTACAATATCAACTGGGCACTTATGGACTTTTCAATGTGAAATAGTTGGCTGATACCATAGTCGGATTTGACTAAAGTTCTCCGATGAATTGAAAGAGGGGTCTGTCACGCGCTTGACAAGGATCGGAGTTGGTTAAATTTCTCCGGCACTATCACCGGAGAAAGATGAAGCAAAGCCGATTCATGCTTGACGTTTGTGCAAATCAGTGACAAACGAGGTAATCCTCAAAGCTCACATTTCCCCACAGACTGTAGAGTGTACAGAGTTAAAAAGAGCCATAGGCCCGCCTCTAAGACCATCATATTCAAACCCCAGTCTTGGACAAAGCAGAACTCTACTGCTCATTCATCATGCCTCAACGCGAACGCATCCCTTCATCCTGGGTCATTGAACCCAAGGATCAAGACAATGCAAAGCCATCGGTTCACCTCCGATGCACTGATACTACTCTCCCCTTCAACTTCTCTTTTGAAGCCGTTCGTCCAAACGTTTTCAGGACAACTTTCACTTCCCCCACACATGCCAAGCCGCCCCATCCGAGCGTTCCCCACGCAGAGACCAAGTTGGATGGGATTCAACCTACAGTAATATCGACTGAGAAAAGCACCAAGATCCAGATTGGAGACGTCATCGCCAATGTTGACTATGCTGGAGAAACTCCCCTTCTGTCTGTTGGCTTTGAGGGACAGTCACCCATCCTTGAGGATCTCGACAACAGATCTTATGCCCTTAATGGCGATGGTGTTGCGCATTATACTAAGTACAACCGCAACACTTTTCATGTGGGACTTGGTGAAAAGGCGGCACCAATGGACCTCTCGGGTCGCCGATTCCAGCTATCAGCGACAGATAGCTTCGGCTACGATGTGCACCGAACTGATCCTCTCTACAAACACATCCCATTGCTGATCAACGCGACCCCACAAGGCTGTGTAGCCACCTTCTCTACAAGCCATGCTCGAGGCGAGTATTCCATCGGCTCTGAGATGGATGGCATGTGGGGTTTCTACAAGGTCTATCGACAGGACTTTGGTGGTCTAGAAGAGTACATCATCACGGGCAGGACCCTCAAGGATATCGTCCAGACCTACGCTGACCTAGCGGGTTACCCATTACTTGTTCCACGCTGGGCTTTTGGGTATCTGTCCGGTGGCATGAAGTACTCTATGCTCGATAGCCCGCCAGCAGGTCAAGCGCTGATTGAGATGGCGCTGAAGATGAAAGAGCACGGCATTCCATGCTCTGCATATCAAATGTCATCTGGATATACCGTGGCTGAGAAACCCCCAAAGAACCGACACGTCTTCACGTGGAACCATCATCGTTTTCCCGACCCTGAAGACTGGATCAAAGAGTATCACAAGCTCGGCATGCGTCTCATCGCCAATGTGAAGCCATATCTCACCGCTAGTCACCCAGAGTACGAAAAGCTCAAAGAGGCTGGCGGCATGTTTGTTGACTCTCAAACAAAGAAGCCGGCCGTTACAAAGCTTTGGAGTGCGGGTGGTGGCGAGAGAGCTGATGGCGGCCATATCGACTTTACCTCTGCTGCTGGTTACAACTGGTGGTACAATGGCATCAAGAAACTGGCAGAGGAAGGCATCGATTGCATGTGGAACGATAACAACGAGTACACAATCCCGGATGATGAATGGGAATGTGCCCTTGATGTAGGCGAGCCTCTCAATATCCCCGAAGGTCTTGAAAAACGTCCCCAAGTCGGCGTTTGGGGCCGAAGTCTGCATACCGAACTCAACGGAAAGGCATCGCATGATGCTCTTCTCGCCGTCAACCCCGACGCCCGACCTTTTGTGCTCACGCGCAGTGCCACAGCCGGAACGCTTCGATACGCTTGCAGTTCGTGGAGTGGTGATAACACTACAAGCTGGGACAGTATGAGAGGCTCGACTGCATTGTCCCTTACCGCTGGTATTTGTCTGATGCAATGCTATGGACATGACATTGGTGGCTTCGAAGGACCGCAGCCTTCACCCGAGCTTCTGCTTCGATGGGTTCAGCTGGGTATCTACTCGCCCCGATTTGCCATTAACTGCTTCAAGACGGGAGATGATAACTCAGTCGGCGACGTGATTGAGCCATGGATGTATCCATCCATCACACATCTCGTACGCAAGACTATCAAGCGTCGCTACGCTTTGATTCCATACATTTACTCCCTATCGCTTGAAAGCCACCAGAGCGCCCTACCCGTGCAGCGTTGGATAGGATGGGGCTACGAGTCAGACCCTGAAGTCTGGAAGCTGCTTGATGGAGAGACTCAATACTGGTTGGGAGACTCTATGCTCATTGGTGGTGTGTTTGAGCCCGGAGCCAGCAAAGCCAAGATTTACCTGCCAAAGGCGTCAGATGACGACGAAGGCTACATCAACCTCAACGCGCCTTATCAATACTTCGCGGCTGGACAGTGGGTTGAGCTCGATGCTGAGTGGCACGGAGCTGGTATTCCCGTCCTGGGCAAGGTCGGCGGTGCGGTTCCCGTGGGACGAGACGTCCAAGTCCTGTCGCCAGGTGAGAAGGAAAATGTTGCAGACCTTCCACTGGATGACTACAGAGCGGTTGAGATCTTCCCACCTCAGAAGGCCTCGCGCGACGGAAAGTGGCATGAGACGACATGGTATGAAGATGATGGTGTCTCGGTGGTAACCAAGAACAAGATTTCTTCTTACACCATTGCTTATACGGCCACGGAGTCTGAGATCAAGGTCAAGTTCTCTAGAGATGAGACTTCTGGTTTCCAGGCGCCTTGGAAGACGTTGGTGGTTGTGTTGCCTCATGGAGATCTAAGAGAGGTTGTGAGTGAGGAACCAAAGGTGAAAGCTGTTTCTCTGGGGGTGAGTGACGAAGGTCGAAGGCGGTTCGAATTAAAGTAGAGGAGCAAGCATGGAGTAGCAGAGACAGAGCGGATACTTAGGGTCATGTAAAAGATAACCACAGGATGGCTTATATCCACGTATGGTATTTGAACATTCGAATCATTATTCACAAAAGCCTTCATCATGGAGGTGAAAATAGATCAAGTACATAGGTATATCACTAAGATCATATTCATATTGAGCATTACTATTCAAAGCCAATTCATAAAAGAACCATTCAGCATTAATCATTATTCCTTGACACCCGAGGGAGTGCCAGACGCGAGAGTGTTGTATTTTCCCTCATTTGCATTGTCAGTATAGGTATGATGGTGTGGTCTTTCAGCAGAGCGCGGCGTACGCTCGTGAGTCCCAGCCATAGAGTCCTTGTTGGAGGTATCATAGGCAGAGGTCGGGGAAGTTCCTAGGCCAGCTCCAGTACCTGCAGTACCAGATTGATATCCCCTAGGGTTTTCTGTGTAGGAATCGCTTCCTTGCATCTTGTTCGTGTCGTGAGATGTGAATGCGCCAGCGCCCAAACCAGCACCAGTTCCGGAGGCGAGGTTAGGATGGACAGCACCTTCCTGTGGGTAGGTCTGCGCACTCGGCTCGCCGATAGAGCGCTCAGTAGGATGGATGTTCTGACGCTCGTATCCTCTGTTGGAATCATCTTGAGAATACTGGCTAGCATCAGAATGAGAGCCACGCGCAGCATAATGAGATGCAAGAGCTCCGGCGCCTAAGCCAGCGGCAGCACCCGTGGCAAGCCCAACTCCTCTGTGAGATTCATCCTGTTGGTAGGACTGTGTAACTGGCTCTCGAGTCGAACGCTCGGTAGGCTGATGAGTCTGTGACTGATAACCCCTGGTTGAATCGAGCCCAGAGTACTGACCAGTACCATGCTGATGACTACGGTCAGAGCCAGACGCAAGAGCTCCAGCACCCAACCCAGCAGTAGTGCCCGTTGCTAGACCGGCACCTTTTTGGGTTCCCTCCTGCTGGTAGGACTGTGAAGTTGGATCTTTGAGAGAATAATTCGCTGGTTGGCTCCTCTGCGCATCATAACCCCGGCTGGAGTCGAAGTCAGACTGGTCACGGCCTGAATGCTGGTGGCCTGACCGAGAAGCAAGTACAGCAGTGCCTAGTCCAGCAGCAGCACCTGTGGCAAGCCCGGTTCCTTTGTGAGAGTCATCCTGTTGATATGAGCGCGAGGCTGGGTCTTCAGTAGATTGACTGGCAGTGTAATTGCTCGGAGCCTCATAGCCTCGACTGGAATCAAGAGTCGAAGATCGACCAGTTCGGTCAGAGCGAGACGCCAGGGCCCCAGCACCAAGACCTGCCGCGGTACTTGTAGCCAAACTGTGGTCTTGGTGAGTTCCTTGTTGCTGATAAGACTGCAAAGCTGGATCTCTGGCGGAGCTATCAGTAGGGTAACCGCTCTGTGGCTCATAAACCTTGTTAGAGTCGAGGCCTGAAGGGTGGTTATACCGTTCATCATCGCGACGCTGGCCATAGTGCGACGCGAGGGCTCCAGCACCAAGGCCAGCGGCAGCACCAGTGGCGATACCAGCGCCTCCGTGAGAGTCATGTGGCTGGTGGGACTGTGTTGCTGGGCCAGTGATGGGATGGCTGCTCTGGGTGTTGTAATCTCTGGTCGAGTCAAGACCAGCACCGGAATACTGACCAGTGCTTCGAGTCGCAGCAGGGTCTTGGTATCTAGTAGCTTCCGTATCATGCTGAGTCTTGTCATCGTGTCGTCTAGTAGCAGCATAGGTAGCAGCACCACCAGCACCGGCGGCAGCTAGAGCAGCAGGAGCATAAGATCCATGATGTTTCTCTTTCTCTTCCTGGGTAGTAGCCTCCGCCTGGTCTTTCGAGCCATGTCGGCCAAACAGAGCGCCTAGCCTACTCTCATGTTCCTTCTTGGGCTCCTTGACAGGCTCTTCCTTGGCCTTGGGCTCAGCTTCGTCCTTGGATCCATGTCGGCCGAAAAGAGCTCCAAGCTTGCTCTCGTGCTCCTTCTTGGGCTCTTTGGCATGCTTTTCCTCTTCAATATGCTTGTCCTCTTTAATATGCTTGTTCTCCTTGGCTTCCTTGCTGTGATGATCTTTGTGGTGCTTCTCCTTCTTTACATCCTTATTGTGGTCGGTGTCCTTGTGGTCTCGGTTGAGCAAGGGAAATGATCTACCCTTGTGTTCCTGAGGCTGAGCCGTACGGTCTTGGTCTGTCTGTCTCGGTGCGTCTTCAGCGTCGTGCCCCTTGTTGAGCTGACAAGCCCCAGCGGCACCGGCTCCAGCTACGCCGGCTCCAGCCAGACCCTCTTTGAAGTGAGAGCCAGATTTCCTCTCATGGGGATCATACTGGGTCTGTCGTTGATCATCATAAGTATTGTTATCCTTTAATGAATCCTCTCGGTCGCGTTTCGAAATAGTTGGGAATTTTCTGCTTTCCAGAGGAGCAGAGGTTGTAGTTGGTTGAGCTGCACCAGAGTGAACTGCCCGGTGACGTTCAGCCTCGCTCTTAGCACTGTCAGGACCAACCACGGAGCTAGAGAGATCACCCCAGTATGGGTTCTCTTTAGCAGTAGTTGGGGCAGTAGAGCCACTAGCGCCCTCTTGTGATGTCATATTGGTATTGTCTTCTAAGCGACCAGCAGCAGTGGTCTCAGTAGTCCTCTCGAGGGGCTCATTGCGCGTGTCGTAGTGTGTTTCTCGGGAAGGGTTGGCAGAATGAGGGTCGTGGGATTCAGTCATTCCAACTCCGGAATCCTTGTACCCATGACCGCGGGAAGTATCGTTGTCGTCAGTCCATCCTCGTGGGTCTTCGGGCTTGTGTAGCTTGTTGTGCTCGTTTCCGGTAGCAAGACCTCGTTGAGAATCTCCAGGGGCCATGTCATCTGCCGGGAAATATCCTGGGGGATGAGGGGTAGCTTCTCCATCTCTGGACTTGTCAGAGTGGAGAGTTTGTTTGACTTTGGCGCCGAGATTCATGATTGGTGATGCGTGTGTTTTAGAGATGGGTATAAAGAAGGAGAATAGGTATCTAGGTTGATGGGTATTTGTTTTAGTAATCTTGATTTACACAAGGGTCAATGATTTCCCAGACTCATATATAACTCGCAAACAACTCGTCAAACAGGTTCAGCTGGCTCGTCGACGACATCATGATGATCACTGCGGGAGCTAGTAAATCGTGTGGGGTGTAGCCAAGTCTCTGATTTTCCCAGCTTTTTCAGCCGATCTTACTACCTTTGGCCAAGGTCAACGCCAGTTTCGTCATCCACATACCCCAGTGATACGCCCGACCTTTGATTTCGGAATCAATAATATCCTTCAGGGTTCAAGGAACGCATGATCGTCACTGGGATTGCGTGTGCGATGGTGAAATCCCTGTTAGGACCGACAGCCTCTCGCATATCGACGGCGCCCATTGCATCATTTCAGCTTTATTAGGGCCGTGCATAGGGCCATAGCCAAGTATTAATCACGTGGACCAGGACTGGCATCTAAGACATGACAGCATAGCAACACTTTATGGGCCTCAACGGGCATTCCAACAATAGCAATAAGTTGCCCTCGAGGTTTAAACGTTCAGATAGAAAACAAGGTAAGGAATTGCGATCTCTAATAAGAATTGGAATTTCTGCTGCGAAGAAATGTATTTTAGAAAAAGTAGATCCTAGTTATGACATTTCAAAAGCAAACTTAATAGTGTAAAATTAAGAATTCAACAATTCGCTTTTGATAATCCTATTATTCTGGATAAGCTGTCGAGAAAATTATTCGCTTATGCTCTGGCAGTTGTCTGCAGGGTAGGCGGTTGATTGTGGAGATGGTGGATGCTGCGGTTAGTCTGACGTCCTTTTCTCCACATTATATAGAGCAAAGGGCAAGAATATATTATTTCATGGTTATTCTAGAGAAGAAAGTTCCGCTCTGGCCCTCAGTCAAGGGTCAGATGCACATCTTAGTAAGAATAGAGTTTGTCGAGGACATTGAAATCTTTCAAGCTATCTAAAATGGGATTTTCTTATAAAGATGAACTTTGACAACATCTGACTTTGAACAGTATAAAACATTTTTAAAGGGCTAAAACAATAACTATTAGTATTTTTGTGTGGCGCGTCGGATATTGAGAAGAGTGAATGCGTAATACAAATATCAGAAGGGCACACCACAACAAGACGTGGCATGCGCCCATTCATTCAATTGCATGTTGTTCCAGAATAATCACCCAATCATTGCGTAGCTTGCTGCATCCGATCGTCGTCTCTGAGGCTGAGTCGGGCGATACGCCACATAAATGTCTTTTTATAGAAACTCATCACGTAGTCTTACCCCAATTTGTGTGACAGCATAAACAGATACGAGATTCTATAACCTATACATAGACCTGAAATCCTCCTTCAAAACCCTGACATGGTCAATTCCCTTTTATTTGGTCTTGGCGCAACATTGCCTGATATAGCCCAATATGCGCTGTCTCATCCCAATCACATCCTTGACTTTGCCAATATCCATCGTGGTAGCCCATGAGACGAACGATATAATCCATGACCATTCTCTAGACGATTCACACCGCTACCCTCAAGACGCTCAAGATTGGCGTGATGAGTTGTGGGAAAAGGGTCCCATGGTAAACCGTTGGCGACAGTGGGTTCGGCGCCAAGATGAGACCGAAACCTCAGAAGATGAACAGACAACGACAGAAAGGGACTCGTCAACGAGAAGAAGCACTCAGGAAGAAGCTACAACGACAGAAGACGAGCCTACAACTACAGACGAGCCAGAGTCAACCGCAGAGGAAACTACAGCAGAGGAAACTACAGCAGAGGAAACTACTACTGATGAGACCACGACCCAAGAGTCTACTACATCGTCCACAGTGTCTTCCACCTCTACAGATACATCCAGTGACTCAACCTCCAGCACAGCCTCTTCCACTCGACCAGGCGATTCCTGTCTTAGCACAACTGTCGAAACCACCACCATCTGCTCCATGACCACCGACGGCCGTACCGAGACCGCCTCTTGCATCACCGCCAAGATAACCTCAAGCACGTGCTCTCCTGGCCTAATATGCACAACTCATCCCGACTCTGGAAACCCTGTGTGCATGGACCGACACGGTGACATCGGTACTGAGGGTATAGTCGTGGCTTCCTTTTTCGGGGCTTGCTTTGCTGTTTGTATTGGCATTTTGGTTTCCATGTGTTTGAGAGATAAACGTGCCCAGCAGAAACATAAACAGTGGATGCGGACAAAGTCTTTGAAGGCGGGTGAAGGAAAGCATCTCATGGCTGGTGCAGGTAATGCGCCTGGTATCTGAGGAGAGAAAACCAACATCGTCTGTCTCTGTCACGTTGGTAGTCTCAGCGACTAAGCCTTCTTCCAGTGCCGCGAAACAAAGGGGTAACTCTAGGTATTATTTCCAAAACATGATCTTTCCGTTTACCCCTATCTACATAATGTAATATAACTAGTACAATACCCTTAAAAACCTTAGTTGTCTTGTAGGTAAAGTTACTAGCAGTTACCAAGCCTTACAAGACATACTAGCCCATATACTCCTTGACACAAATTCTCTTAAACGTATCCACAATCTGGTCGCTTATGCCGCTGCATATAGCTGCCTTGCGAGCCATTCTTCATAATTAAGCTATACCTACATATCACTAAAATACAAATGCTGCAATAAGAGGTATTACATACACCGCGACTGTGTTCATGGTGAGATCATGTCCACCCTCGTTTGGCGCAATCTCCGCAGGCCCAGAAGTAGTTGGTGAAACAGGGCTTGTGCCAGTTCTAGTGACAGTTTCGAAATCCAAGTTGGACACAGAACCATAGCTCCCAGACTCTCTGCCCCCGCCAGCTTCACTATTTCCACTGGGGGCTCTGGTTTCCTGACCACCAGGAGCAGACTCTGTCCGGGTGATCTCCGCTGGGATGGTTTGTCCTTCTGCCGGTGCAGTTGGTCCCTCTGCCGGGATGGTTTGTCCTTCTGCCGGGGCGGTTTGTCCCTCAGACTTTACAAAGGAGAGGCCACGAACTGTAACAGCCACAGGGTTATTCCCAGATTCCTGGATTATTTCAACCTTCGAATCATCCGAAACCGTGGTTTTCTCACTCTCTACCTCTTCGAACCTACCCCCAGTAGTCTGAAGTTCTTCGTCGTAGATCTTTTTCTCGTCCAGAACCATCTGAAGACTGGAGCCAGTACTTTCACGTCGGAAGAGAGATCTAACCTGTGGATTGGGAGCGCCAATAATCTCGACTTTGATTGAAGCTACGAGTCTGACGAGTTCACCGGGCGTGATACCTTCTAGTTCCTTGACATCAAGACTGAAGGATGCCTTGCCGTTTGGTGGAGCCTTTAGCAGACTAATATGCATGTCAGTTTATAGCAGATACGAAGCTGCCATGGCTGGACTTACATTGCTGGCTCACCGTCGATTGAGATAATAAATGCGTTTTCCAAGTCTTCAGCGTCACCAAGGTCTAATTCTAACGTATTGCCAGGGGGGCTAGAAGCTGCGGGTACAGAAGCTGCAGGTACAGAAGCTGCGGGTACAGAAGCTGCAGGTACAGAAGCTGCAGGTACAGAAGCTGCAGGTACAGAAGCTGCAGGTACAGAAGCTGCAGGTACAGAAGCTGCTGATACAGGGGCTGCAGATACAGAAGCTGCAGGTACAGAAGCTGCTGATACAGGAGCTGCAGATACAGAAGCTGCAGATACAG